>JAOQMM010000006.1:21572155-21585044 GCA_027563515.1 Erythroxylum platyclados
TCCCAGCGCATGTGCCAACGGGCTGTTTTCTCACCGAAATGGCCCAGCACCCGTGTCAAGGGGCTGTTTTCTCGCCGAAATGCCCCAGCGCCCGTGCCAACGGTCTGTTTTCTCTCCAAAACCCACCATTGCTGGTGCGAACTGGATGTTTTGTCACCGAAACCCACCAGGCTATAACAACAATTCTAAATGTTGCATACATAACACTTTATTGCAACATTTTTTTAATTTTGTTTCCTTTTCTTAGATATAGCAACAAATTAGTATTATCGTTGCGTTTTAATATTAGTAAAGGCAACACTTTAAACTTGTTGCATTATATTAATTTTTAGCAACATATTTTTAAACTATTGCAAACATATTGTTGCCTAAAGCACTTTTTGCTGTAGTGAAACAATTGCATGATAAAAGGTCAATTTTTAAGGGTTTAGGGGGATTCGAAAACTAGATACTAATTATTCGATATCTATAATTTCAAAGTGCTTCTCAATTTCATTTCCTATTTTATTTTACTGGCCTTAGTTTTAGTTTCTTTTCATTAAAAATCTAAAATCAATCCTTAGGCTAGATAATAAGGGGAGGGTAAGTACTATTATTCATGGTCTTTGTAGGACCGATCCATACTTGCCGATACTAGCTATAACTATGCCATGCACTTACGGTTACTACAATATTGACTAACTTAAAATAGGTCAATCAATTTTTTGGTGCTGTTTTCAAGGAATTTGATATTAGGAAAGATTGAATCCTATTACTCTAGTCATTTTCATTTTATTTTGTTTTATCTTTGTTTTTATTTTCCTTTATTTTAATTTTGCCTTTTGTATTTATTTTCTTTTATTTTGTTTATTTTCTTTTCTTTTATTTTTATTGTTGGCTTATTAATTTAATTATCTTTTGAATTTCTCTATTTGATCTTGAGTTGTGGTTTATTGCAGAAATGACGATTCATTGTCATAGCCACAACTCACAATGGAAGGATGGAGTGGACAACACTTTTATGCGAGCTAGAATTTGTCTTCGTTGAATTTCTGGAAGATAAATTAATTGAAGCCTTTCTTGAAATGAAAGTTGATCGACGTGCATTTGATAGTAAAGAAAAGACAAAGGTTGGTTTCATGAATGGAGGAATATTTCAAAAAGAGCTTCCAGAAGAAAAAGAAAGTATTGTAGATTAATTAATGAAATGCCTTGCCGAGAGAGTAGCTACTCAACATGAATTCGATGAGAGATTTTCTTCTCTTACATATGATGAGTATAATTTGAGCTTCCAACCATCATTGAGAGAAGAAGAGTCAACAGTCGATTTCATGAATAAATATACATTTCAAGAAGGTGAGGAGGTAACTGTTTCTTTAAAAAATATGATGATTGAGTTTATTCAAGATTCAAACATGAGGCATTAGTAAACAGAGGTTCTTATACAGATTATGGTGAATCAAATCGAACAGCTGGTGGATATGTTATCCAATGAGATGCAAGGGAATTTGCCAAGTTTTAATGAAACTGATACTATCAACTGAGATGCAATCACCCTTAGTAGTAAAGAAGAGCTTCCTGAAGAAGAAGATGAAGAAACCTCCATCCAAGAAGAGAAAGTAGACGAGTGACAAAAGATAACTGAAAAAGATGAGCCAGAAGCCTCTGTCCAAGAAGAAGAAGACAAGTGGACAAAGGTGATTGAGGAAGAACTAGTGGAGGAGCCAAGTAAGGAAACTACTGATGAGGTGTTGGTAGTGACCTTAAGTACGAAGGGTTCCCACTTCCTCACAGACAAACAGTTCGAGCTAGCCGACCATTCACAGAGTTTTGATAGTCCCCCTTTTATTAACAGTTTGTCATCAAAAAGGGCATTGTTATTTGAAATTAGATTTAGTAATTTGATATATTATGTAATTATTATTATCTTGCAACAGGTGGCTGTTTATAGGTTATGAACCCCCTTTTTTGGAGAAAACGGTGGAAGCAAGTAACATATTATTGATCCAGGATGATGTTAAATGTGCTAGTTTCGTTGAGCTAAAGATGTTAAAGAAGCACTATATGGGAGGCAACCTATGAATCAGGATAGATTTCATTTTATGTTATTTTCTTTTCATATTTCTTAGTTATTTTCATTATTTTTTTATTATTTTCTTTTATCTTCTCATCCCTTTGTTGTTTATGATTTGCAACGATGCTAGTTTCATATTTGATGGATCCAAATCAAAAAATTGTCATAATTAGGAAAGTACCAAACAACCCTCTCACTTGCATATTTACTTATATTACGTACATTGAAGACAATGTACAACTTTAGGTGTGGGGATGGGTTTATTGAATTATTTAGTTGATTCCTTCTAGCTTATTATAATCCTAATTATAAATTTTTTGAATGATGTCTTGAATTATTTGAATTTGTCCATTAATACTCTACTTTATTATTGAATATTGACTTGAATTGATGTGCAAAAGGATGATGGTTAAAATGAAATTAACTTTCTAAGTCATATTTTTCACAATCATTGAAATATTCAAGTTTAGTAAAATTGCAAATATTTACAAACATATATAACCCAAAAAAATATCGTGAGCTTTTAAGCCTAAAGAGCAAATTTCCAAATTTTTTAGCACTTTTTATTCATTCATATGTGTGATATTGTGCATAGTAAGATAATTATAGAACTTACTTTTATTATGCATGTTGGAGACCATATTTCTATAAATTAGAAGCATTAACATGATAACGACAATTAGATTAACCAACTTGTTTCAGCTTATTTCTTTGAAAATTTCCATACTCTAAAATTTACCTTTCGGAATAACCAAGTTGAGGCTTAGCCTTTTTCATTGATCAGGCCCAAATTATAAACCTTTATCCTATTTTTCTTTGAAGACCTGTTTATTGTTTTGAACCTTGAAGGTTATTTACATTATTTACTTATTAAGATTGAAATTTATGAAAGGTCCAAAATTCCTTGAATTTTGGTACTGATTGAATGGTGTGAAAAAAAAAGAAGAAGAAAAGAAAATAAAAAGAAAAGCATAACAAAAAGAGAAAGAAAGAAAGAAAGAAAGAAAGAAGAAAGAAGAAAGAAGAAAGAAAGAGAATAAATTTATGGTACCAATAGAGTGCATTAAATGGACCAATATTTATTTATAAACGAGTCTTGAATATATTGTGCAATAAATTTCTTCAATTTAACCCTTTTATTATCCCAATCATACTGTATCTAAACCCCATTACAACCTTATAAAGAACTTTTGATTTTCATTTTTAGTTTATACTTACATTGTGGAGATGTGATTTTATTGCAAGCCTATGGTAAGCATTCAACTATACATTGATTGAGAGTTTTGATACTTTTCACCCTAAATACTTGAGGGCATTGAGTGAAATATTAATAAGGGTGTAAAGAGATATGCTTTTGATTTTAATGCGATTGTTGATATGATTACTGTTAATATTGCTTAGGAAGTTAATTTTAGGACAACTTGACTCTAATTGTATATTAATTTTATTCTATAGGATATGATGATGTATAGTATGAATGGAAAGCTTGAGATTGATGATGGATTGATGTTGTAAAATTTATAATCTTTATTATGGTTTGCTTGCAGATAAGTGAAAACTTAAGTATGGCGATGTTTGATAGATGGATATTTGACTATATTTTGTCACCAATATTTGATATATTTTGCTTGATATTTTTATATTTTTAACATATATTTGGCACTTAATTTGCTCTAAGAGTGTTTACAAGTGATAATTTCCTTCATATACTTAAATGAGAAGAATTCGAGCAAAAACGCGGCGTAAACCAAAAAATCAACAATTTGGAAGGGGTGTACGACCATGCACTTTTGCATGCTTGTGTACTTTCATGATTTCGGGCATTTTTGGACATACATGGTCTAATACACGGCCGTGTATCAGACCATGTAACTCCCAGAAACCTTAGTTTTTAATATAAAAAGATATTTTTTGTGTCTAATGAAAGGGAGAGACTTTGGGAGGCAATTTCTAGACATGGAGAATACATAAAAGGGATGATTTTGTATTAGGGAAGTGGGAAACACAAAGAAATCATCACAAGATCCATTAGAATACAAGATCATACCTCTACATCGCAAGAATACTCGATAGAAGACAATCAGGGAGATTTAGTATTATGAACCCGTTGTTTTCCTTTTTTTTTTCCCCTTTCAATGTATGTTTGATTTCTAGTTTGATTATGTGTAGCTAAACGTCCAATTAGTATTAAGGCTAGATGAACCCTATTTTGATACCCTAACACGTGTTGATTTTTCTATTAACAAAATTGATTGATTTGTTATGTCCAATTACTTATTTTATTTATGTTCTAGTGTTCTGAAATATTAGCTCATAATCTAATTTCATACGTAACGATTAAGAAATCCTAGGTTTAAATATGTCCATGGCAATTGGAAAGAGTTGATTGCAACCTTAGAGATAAGATGACATAAATCTTTTAGATTAGGGTCAAACCTAATAGAAGGACTCATAAATTGGTAATGCAATCCTATAAGAGTTAACCTGAGTAATTCTATTAGAAACCTTAGAAATAGTTGTTAGTAGACTCAAGGTCAACTACTAGCATACTATAGGAGTGTCCACGATCCAATAAATCATCAAAAACATTGCATAATAAAAGGTCAATCGGTTAATGGTTTAAGAGGATTCGAAACCTAGATACTAATTATTTGATATCAATAATTTCATAGGGCTTCCTGAATTCTCTAAGCAATTTCGTTTCCTATTTTATTATACTTTCCTTAGTTTTAGTTTCTTTTCATTAAAAATCTAAAATCAATCCTTAGGCTAGATAATAGGGGAAAGGTAAGTACTAGTATTCATAGCCTTTTTGGGATCGACCTGTACTTGCCAATATTAGCAACAACTATGCCATGCACTTGCGATTATTAAAATATTGACTAACTCAAAATAGGTCAATCATGTATAAAAAGGACACAATGAAGAGAGTACATCACTACTAGATATTATCAATGCTGTTAGTGGAAATTTTTCCCATAACTCATATTCCCAATCCTATAACCAAGTTTGGAGTGATCATACATACTTTAGTTATGGAGGGGATAGCCAATAAAAATCCTTCCTTGATAGGTTGCAAGACACACAGTAATTCCTGCATAAACCATAAGCCTCTTATTCCAACCCAGGTACATCTTTGGAAGACTTAGTTAATGCTCTTGCACTTAGTCCTCTGTAATTTCAGCAGGATGTAATACAACTCTAGCAAGATACAAGGTCTAAAATCTAAAACTTGGTAAGCCAGGTGGGTCAAATGATGGAAGTTATCAACCGCCTAGAATCACAAAGCAGAGAGATGTAACCATCTCAACTCGAGGTGAATCTAAGGGATACTAGTGTAAAAACCTTATAGAATGGAAAGGAGTTTGAGAATCTTAAGAGGACTACTCAAGGGATTGCTTATGAAGAAGAAGTTAAGAAGGAGCTTGAAGGAGAAAATGATATATCATTTAACTTAAAGGTGAGTATTGAGTCCCTAATTGTTGTTGAGACTAACCCTTCACCTTTATCTAGAAGGTTGGAAAAATTAAATGAGGAGAAAAAGGGTGAAGAGATATTCGAGATATTCCAAAAGTGCATGGACTCAGTAGAGATTAAGAGTTTGAAGATAGGGAAGATGTTGAATGCAAGTGATCATCAACTTAGGCCCTATCTTAAGTTCCAAGAGAGATGTAAAAATTATAATGCAATGATGTATGTTTATTTGTGTTTAGGCTGAGATTGATTTGAGAACCAGGTCCTAAATGCATTCATTACTTTCATCATTTTTAAATGTTTGCTTTAATTCACTTTCGTTAGTTTAATTTCATTTCATTTTATTATCTAAATCAAACTAACCCCCTATATCCTAAACACTAATGTCTTTCATTGCAAAAGCTTTACACACACTCTCTGCGAAATTGACCTAGACTTATCACTATTTATAGTTTTAAGTTTAGTTATTTTGCATTGTGTTACAACGTGCTATCAATTTTGGCGCTGTTGCTGGGGAGTATAGTGCTTTACTTGTTGCTTTTGATTTCAATTGGTGTTTTGTGTATATATTTGTTTATAATTTTTCTTTTAGTTATTTCTTCATCTTTACAAGTTTTTTAGTTTTTGTGTATCGTAGTAACAAGATCTCTGCATAGAGAACCTCTACAATTTAATTCGGAGATCAAAAGGACATTGTAAAGGTCACATAATGAAACCAAAACAACTCAGGGAATATAGCAAGGAATTGAACTTGAGGAAGCTATGACCAATCCAAGAACATTAAAAGAGTTGGCTGCTCCAGATTTGACTCAAGGGTCTTTATGCATCACTTTTTCAAATTTTGCTTCAAATGTTGCTTTTGAGCTTAAATCTGGCCTAATTCATCTTTTTCCTGTGCTTAGAATTATATGCATACCCAAGTTAATTGAAAATGATTCCCACATATTACTAAAAAATGGTTCTGAATAAGGGAGTATTGCCATTTCTCTATTTCCTCAGACTTGGTTGGAAATGGAAAAGAACTTGCAAGTGGGAGGGTGCAACATCAAGTCCAATTTTATATGATTACAGGCAAAAGACTCGAATTGATCTTTTGAAGTTCACTCTACGTGCATATAACTCTTTGAATTTTTATTTTTGCTAAATTAACCTCAATTTTTTTTTCAAGCTTTCATATCACCAACATAATTAATTTTTTGTGACAACGTGACAAGTTATAGTGATAATTAAAAGTCCAAAACTTTAAAAAATTAATGATTAAAATATTGAACCAATCCAGTCAATTCAACCATAAAAATTTTGAACAGTTTAATTTTTCGGTTTGATTTACATTAATAATTCTTGTTATCAAAAATTGATCAATTTATTAATTAATCAATTAATTTTTATAAATTAATAAGTTCTTATAAATCAAAATAAATCAATTTATTTTCATTTAATAATCTTTTTTTCAGTTAAACTTCATATTCTTTCTTTTTTAATCATATTTCAAATTTTTTAATTTTATTTAATTTTTAGCTGATTTTATAACCGTCTAAAACCGATTAAACCATTTAAATCTTAAACTTCTTTTTTTTACCAGTTTAACTTTCGGTTCGATTTTTAAAACATTGCTAAAATTTAAAATAAATTTGATTAACTGTATGCCTTTTTTCTTATAATTATAAGACTGCTTGTATCTCAAAAGATACTAAAATAATTCTATCACTTAATCGAGAACGAAGACAATTAAGTAAATCGAATCCTTAGCTTAACTTCATAAGTTTAGTTTGATTTAAGAGTTGATAATATGTCAATTATACACATAATCAACTTATCACCTTCCTCAATAATATTTATTTAGATTTCACTTTTTCTTCCAAACCTTGTAACTTAAATTATGTCGTTTTTAATTAAATATTGGAGGATAAAGTTTGAAATTCCATCTAATTTCTGGTCACCTGAAGACCAAACTATTCTTTTTGATGATAACATAGCCCATTTTTTATATTAGCAAGCTTATAACCAAGTAGAGTTTCAATGCTATTTTTGATTTTAAACCAATTTAGAGCCTTTACAAGCTATTAAAAGTACTGGAAAATGCAAATAAAGGTAAAGGAAGATTTCCCACTAGGATATATACATATAGATATATGTACAAAAATAGCAGTGTCGAAATCTGAATATTTTCCACAACCTTGAATGCTTTCTACTCCACTTCTATCAAATCTTAACAACTGGTTTGTGTCTGAAGTATCATCATCTTAACAGATTCGTCCTTCTAAAGTAGGCATAGAAAAAGATACCCTTCGAACATGGACTTACCTCAAGAAGATTTGCATTCGAACTTCAGAAGGAAATAAAAGATACTTTGTAGGTGAAAGCCAATATGTCAAGGAACAGACGTTTTGGAGGCATCTGCTGCTTCCTTGACAGTCTTGATGACCATATCATAATTGATAGAAGCCAGCTGAGACAAGTTCTGAGAACACAAGAAGAAAATTCTCAAAACAATATGATGATACAGACTTGCCTTGAATTATTAGACGGAGTTATGAAGAGTTTCTAGAAAAGTTGCCGGTACCATACCGGAGCCTGGTATGACAACATGGTATAGTACAAGACAGTTCGGTACTATTTTCCGGTCAGTACGGTACAAAAATCACAATGTTAATTTCTAGAGCTATAATAACAGCAGTAATTGATGAGTATGGTTTAGTATGAAATAATTAGTATTGACTGGACATGAACGCCTTCCCAGTTGGGCACCACAAGTCCTTAACCAAAACCAAGGTGCTGTAACTCTCACCTTATATGAGAAATTACTAAACGAATACTTCACAGCAAGAGTTGGACAGCTGAATTCCGTCAAGCTACTACATTCGTCTCCCTGGCATAAAACAGTTGGAAGTCCGAATAAAAAGACATCTTGTAGTAAATGGATTGTATCTGCTAATTATGTAATAACTAGGTATTGGTCTTTGTTAAAATTTCACATAAAAAGATAAGAGGATGTGGCATACTAGCATTCATGGTTTCTTTAGTAACCAGAACAAACTTCGCATCTAGACCATGAACTATAAATTCCATGCTCTTTCCCTAAACTAGACTGCCATTCCTATTGAGAAATGTTCTCTTTAATTCAGATCAGATCATATAGAAATTTATTCTTACTATAACTTATTGACCTGAGTTTGATTAATCAAAACTTGGATATTATGCCACCAGGAGTGTTGATGAATGCTATAATTGAGGCCCTATCAAACATAAAGCCAAATGTGAGGAGGGCGACTGATTTATCAAAACTGAAATTTATACATACATCTTCATCGTACATGTTGCCGAATGAACTGCTACTGCTGCATGTGTCTGTCAAGTCGTCAAAGTCACTAGCTCCATGAACAATTTCTTCTTCTGGATTCCATAAATAACGGCTCATGAAGTAACTTGTGTCAAGAGCTTCTACTGATGGTATGAACATAGCCTGCAACAAAAGGTCGTTAGTGTTCCAAATATATATGACGCTAGTGGGTCATAAAATAAAGGATTCCTAAATCAAGACAACCTTTTGCCTTGCCAGTGTATCCCAGTTAATGTCCCTGAAGAACGGGTGCTGCTTAACCTGAAAAACAAATGACCCAACTAGTTCCAATTATCTGCAGCCTTACTGCAAGTCATAACAATGGTTGTCAAATGTACCTCAGAGGCCCCTGTTGCTCCTAATCTTTGAACTGGGTTTTCAGTCAGTAATCTGAAAATTGAAAGGCCACAGATTTCAAGGGATATCAAATCAATAAGGGTAAAACACCATTCATTCTAATGGAATCATATCAAGTGTTAGGTCTAGGAAGTGCATACAAATCTTACTTGCTGATCAAATCATATGCTTCATAGCTTATCTCATCGGGCACCTTTGGCCAAGGTATGTCTCTGTTCATTATATTGTCGAATATTTGCTGCGATAAATAGGACGCATGAGGATGAAATTAAGTTTCCTGTAATTATAGGATGACTAAGGCTAAAATCATGTGCATATTAAAATTCTCCTGAGGTCAACATATTCGATATCAATCTGAAGCACGGATGAATGAATAGTACATAGAGCCATTGAGTTTGAACAGTATAAGTTAACTAAAAGCAGCTTTAATAATCATATCCAACATTAATAAGGACAACCTGGCGAATGGTATTGGTGTTTTAATGAGTTAGCCGGTTATAAATGTCAATGGTCCTACCTGTGGAGTTTCTGCATTGAATGGAGGAATACCAACAAGCAGCTCAAACAGAATAATTCCCACAGACCACCAATCAGCAGTTACACCTTCAAGTAGGAAAGTAGATAAGAATCAAACCATTAAACTAAAGCTTCATCATTATGCTTTATGTTACCCTTTTAGCATAATATTTACGAACCATGTCCCATGCCAAGAAGTATCTCAGGTGCCAAATAATCAGGAGTCCCCACAACTGAATGCTTCTGACGTTGTTCTCTCTTGGATGAAGACTGAACTTGTGGTTCATGATCGGCAAGAAGACCAGAACTACTAAATGATGAACCAGATAAGTCATCTGTACTGTTGATGAGACCAACCTTTGACAGCCCAAAATCTGTCAACTGTATCAGAATAGATTAGAAACTCTAAAGTTCCCAAAGATATTATCACCATTTACTAATTCGTATTTCTACCCACGTAGCAGGTTGGCTAAAGGAAACAGTTGATAATTTTATGTAAAATTTTTATAATAGAAAGATTGATCTTTCCATTGAGTAAATGGTTTAGCAAAGATTTGCCAAATGCCAACCTTGATGTGACCATCTTGACCAATCAACAAGTTGTCTGGCTTCAGGTCTCTGTGAATGATATTTAACGAATGCAAATATTCCAGAGCAAGAACCTGAGAAACAATAAAAATTCACCACTAGTGCGCCTTCGACGAAAGTTCCATTGGTAGACTAAGAAGCAAATCCAAGGAAAAGCAATTACACAATTCTATTTTTCACATTACAGAGGTAAGCCCTTACAACTTCTGCAATATATATTCGCGCCATGTCTTCATCTAAGCAGCCCAAATTTTTCAACAAAGAGTAAAGATCTCCACCATTCAAGTACTCCATGACTAGATAGAGATTTTCCTTGGATGTGAAGGAATAGAAAAGTCGGACCTGTTCATAATCAATTACAGAGAAATTAGGATAACAGTTCACTGTGTCGTGCATGTCAAGAACAGTTTTAACATTCAAGGCTTGCGCACCACAAAAGGATTGCGAACTGTTATTAAAATGTCACGCTCTGCCAAAATACTTTCAACAGCATTTTTACGGATCATGTCAGCCTTCTTTAAAACCTGCCAAATCATCCCCATCAAGTCAATTAGATCAACACAAAGTGTAAGAAGGTCAGAAGGATAGAGTAAGTTAATACCATGTTATTTGCTAAACAAATAGATAAATACTAACTATTTAAGTGGTAAGAAAATATGAGTAAGGTTACCCAGAAGTAACTTTGAAGAGAATAGCACAAGTGAATTTTCCTAGAAGAATGAAGAAGAAATTCATATCCATCATTGAAGAGAATTAACCTATCTATCTAATCACAAAAACAAAAAAGAAACATTGATTAATATCTATCAGCCTTTGTTCTATTATACGAATGCTAACCTTTATAGCAAATACATCACCAGTCTTTCTTTTTCTGGCAAGGAAGACACGTCCAAATGCCCCCCTGCTTATTGGTTTCAGTATCTCAAAATCATCTATAGAAGTTCGGTCCTTAGAACCTGGATTAGGACTTGCACGCAAACTGCGAACAGGTTCATCTTCTACAGAAGTTACTTCATCAGCTAAATGATTTGATGGGCTTTCATCATCTATCTGTGAACACAACTGTACATACTTCTCCCTGTAAATTCCAACCAGTCTAGTATTAACAGTAGAAGTGGCATGATAGCAATAAATCAAGTAAGGTCCTGAAATGTTTGTCTTATTGACAATAATATAAGATGGAAGGCCAACGTACTGCAGCAATTTCTCAATGCGTCTGCCAAAAGTCTCAATAATCAGCGCATCCACCTTCCTATCCTGAATAGCATATTTCAGGTCTTCTAGACGTTCAATCATAGACTCTAATGTGCTATAGTCATTGCCATTCATCTTTTCAATGGAACGAGCAAGATCAAGTAGCTTGTGGATCTGTCATGCATTAGTACGAATAACAAGTGAAGCAACAAAGAACCAAAAAAGAAAGTCCATCACCAAAAATAGTTGATTATAAATTAAACAAAAAGAAGATAAATGTACAATTATAGTACCCATCACATGCAACAAACACTAGAGCATAAGAAGCTTTCTTATAAAAGGTTATTACAGAGAAAGGGAAAGACATCAGTCATGAAATACAGCTATAGTTATAAAAGAAGAGCTTTAACGCATGGCTGTCTTTGGAAGCATCACTCCTGCATTCCGTCTCATGAAGTCTAATTTACCGGGGTGTATCAAGAAAGTTATGCATAAACAGCTCACAAGAGAGTCTATGGGTAATATCAAGAACTTACAATTCTTCAACAGTCCTAATTATTAATTATCAAAGGGTTCGCTTCCTACAAACTTTGTGCTCACAAAAATAGTTTACTTCATTTAATGTGGTAAAATGTTATATTGGTGCATTTACATATTCAATTATCTGATATGTGAGAAAAGATCAGGGAAAGATCTCCTAACCAATACCAACTTGATGGCAAGATAATGATACGCATATAACATGTCAAGAAAGAATCTATTCTTCCACAATAATGAAGGGCCTAAAGTTTATCATCAGTTTCAGAATGTGTTTTTAGGAACAACCAATACTAAAAGACACGATATACTTAGGAACAATATTGAACACATCTACATACCTGATAACTATTCTCAAACTCTGTCATTGTTCTTCGTCCACTTAATAGCAGTTGAATTTGGCTTGCCCGTGGTGTTAATAACGGTGATCTTGGTGTCAAACTCCCCGCAGATGGTGTTTTTGCGTCTCCATCTGGTGTAAGAAAGGAACGTGTTTCACATGAAATATTAGGCATAATGTTTGGATCTTCCCTATCGGCATCAGGTGCAACATCAAGCATCTCCCTAGAGCAACAACCAGAATATCTGTTCCGCTCTGTCAAATTGTCTAGCTCCTCTTGTATACCCGCTCTTTCAGCCTCGGTACTTCTTCTTGCAGAGTCGGAGCTTTTTGGTGTGCTTTTTGGAGTCCACGATTCCAGTATTCTTTCAAGAGTGTCTGCAACTCTTTCAAGTCGTTCGTTTATAGTTAAGTGTTGGCATATGTGATCTATCCCATATTGGAAGGGAGTAGAAAGACTAGCTTCTTTGAAGACTATATATAGCTTCCA
>JAOQMM010000006.1:21607708-21620230 GCA_027563515.1 Erythroxylum platyclados
AAAACTCCATTGGCCAATCAACCCTTTTAACCAACCACCTTTTTTCATTCCATTCCCATTCCCCAACTCTCATACCCCCCAAACAAGCACCCCCTTAGACTTTTGATCAGGTTTGAGTTCAGGCTTTTTGACACAACCATACAATTTGGTCTAAAGTTTCAAAATTAAAAAAAATGATATATTTTTATACAAAATAATATTATTTTTTAAATTTTACATTAAAAAATCGTTTAAGTCAAATTGATCTCAGCCCGACCCAATTAGTGCATCAATTAGTACATTGGCAGAACGGTAAGAAGCCCAAAGAAAAGGGGCTGTTTATACTACTTCCAAGATTGTAGGGTGTAAAAGTGGGACTATCGAAAAGTTAAAACTCTCTCAAGATTGAGTGAACGCTAAAAAGAGCCAACACAAAGACAACTGTATTAACGGAATAAACTGAAAATGGCTCTTCGAATCCACTCTCCACCTTCTCTCCTCTTCAACGCACACTATCACTATCTTGGCTACACACCTCTTCTCCTCTCAACCGCCAAAACCAACCTTACCATCTACTCCCAGAAACCCACCACGGACGCTCAGCCCGCCGGCGACCAAGCTCCGACCAAGAAACCCACGGGAGCTGGACTGGGGTTTGGCTCATCCTCGTCATCGTCGTCTTCCTCGGCGCAAACCCAGTCAAGTTCGATCAAGAAGAAACAGAAGGGTAAAAGAGAGAGGGCGAGGATAATTCGGCGGTCGCCGGTCGAGAAACCGGAACTGATTTCTCAATTGGACGAGGCTAAAGTCGAGGAGGAGAGGAAAAATGAGAATGCTTTTGTTCTTGCTTGGTTGGGATTCGGCATAGTCATTCTTGTTGAGGGCATTATGCTCGCTGCATCAGGTACGTGTTCGTTGATTGTGAATTTGTACCATGTGATTGAATCTATGATTGAAGATATGTAAGATGAATAGGGTTTTTGTATTTGATTGGACTTGTGTTGGAGTGAAGTTGGATGTTAATGGTGGATGGGATTGCATTAAGCTAGAAATATATGGGATGATTCAAATCGAATTGACTTGGGAAGATGAAGACATCCATATTTGGACTACAAAATAAAATCTTTCTAAGCCAAACACAGTTTCGATTCTTTTTGAAGGCTGTGAAGAGATCATGAACTCAAATATAATCCTAGTGATCCCATGAAGTTGAAACATTTCAATTTTTGCTTGTACACAAGCGAGAAGCAATGATTTGGAAATTGACCATCTTTAATCAACTCTTCTTAACCTACCAAGGTTCTGCTATGATCAGTTTTATATGGGGTTACCCATTTATGTTTATGGTATATGTGATGATCCTAGATGCCTACTTTTAGTGCATTTCGTTATTGATTATAGGAGTTCCTTGTACTAGCTAACACTTGTTGTGAGAATTGGGAGGCTACTCTGTCAACTTTTCGAACTATGGCTTGTGACTTTCCTTAAAAGACTTACGTTCTTATTAACAGTTGCATCCGATTATGAGAATCGGGACCCCAGAGATAAGCCTTTAACAGAGTTGTAACAAAGTTCCGTCTTTCATACTTTCTGTTGTCGCTAGTAGTACTAACTTATACGTGGTTGCTTAACTGCTCAGTGTTGACATGTAAAGTTCTTTCAGTTTTTAGTCTGAAAACGTAACTTCTTGTCATTATGATCATGTAAAAGAAGGCAAATCACGTTAAGTTTGATCTTAAAGATACTGCTTATTCTTTTCAACTAACAAGGCTTTAGCTCTTTTGTATCTACAGGTTTTCTACCTGAAGAATGGGATAAGTTTTTTGTGAAGTATCTCTATCCAGTTTTTACCCCGACGGTCTTTGTATTTGTTGGTGGCACTGTTGCATATGGGGTGTTGAAGTACCTGCAGAATGACAAAGTTAAGGACCAAAAGTGATATGTGCGAATTGGACCACTCTTCAATGTTTTGTGAGGAGCACTTCTGGTTCACAATGGACCAACACTTCCCTGGTTTATTTTACCTTGTATTCTACTTGTTTACTGAAGAGTCGTGAATGTATCATAACAGAGAATAGTTAGGATGCCTTTCCTGAGGGAAAGATAATGAGTTGTTTGTATCCTTTTAGTAGTTCTACATGGAATCCTCAGCTAATTATATCAAGTTAGATTGTAATTTAGTGTATTTGTCGCCCTTCTAAACATCCAAAACTTAGTTCATGTCTTTTAGTGGAAGGCATATCTGGTGATCACTGTTCCTGTGAGTGAATCCTGCATGACTTGGTCATGTGAATGGTAGGGGATAGTATGAGATGAATGAGAGGCAGAGTCGGTTCTTGCTCACTGTCATATTGCTGTGTACATGTTGAACCAATAGATTCATATGCTGTCTTGTTATTAACTTACCCTGTAAAAGTCAGCATAACAAAGATGTTACATTGCTCGTCACTTTAAACTGTTTCCGTCACTAATTTATAGTGCCTAACTTGCTTTCAGCTTATGATGTAATCCTTTCTAAACTTGTGTTCTTGCAGCTAAATCTTTTCTTTTCCTGATTCACTTCTTTTTTTCACTTGTTCCTCCATCGTCATGTCAGTGTTCAACATTTTCTATTTGATATATGCTTTAAAAGACTAATGCATGTGTAATTGGCGTCTACTACAACATTTACAATTCGCAGAACCAGATTTTGAAGAGGCTAATACATATCATATTTATGTTTGTTTGGTCCCGGATGGCTCACGAGGGGAGGATTGGTCTGACATGTTAATGTATATCACTCCGAATATACCTCTTCTTTAGGCAGGTATGAACTTCATTCGTCCGGGAAAAGTCATTTTGATACCGCATGTTGTTTGCTTATAAGACATCCATGTATTGAAATTGGCGAGTTTTGTAAGAGATTGTGCTTTTCACGAAATGTAGTTTTCATTGAATAGCTTGATATATACCTCAGTGATTTACCTTGCTTCCCATCAAATTGCTATGTGTTACAGTTACTGATACAAGCTATGAAATTCACCAAGTTCCCTTCTTTTACTATGAATGTCTAAGGTTGTGCAGTTGGGATCTTAAGCTTCTGCAATAGCTCTATCCTTCACTGTCCATGAATGTATTCCTCAAGTAAATAGCATTTATAAGATCATACCTTTGGTACCGGTTAAGGGGCTATCTAAGTTATTAGTTAAACACATAAAGATTGTTCCTACAAACCGGATCAGAATACTGGCCGGTTCTTGATTTTGCAGGTCTCATCCAGTCCGATTTTTGAAACATCGGAGTTATCTTTATGGACCACCTGATCATTAGATATCTGCAATACCAGCTGGTTTGAGTTTTAAAATCCATTAAATGTAAGCACTCTTTGTGTCACTTCATGGAAGATGTGTGAAGAATCAGATGAAAATGCATACCCTAGAGGTCCCCATTCATGTAATTATTACTTCCTCTTCTTTTATATCTATTCCCCTTTCAATGCTAAACAATTTGCACCTACTCCTTACATGCTTCTTCATTTTCCACTTTCCCTTTTTGTTTTTTTTTCTCTGTTACCCGTTCTTTTGTGACCATCTTCTGTTCCTTTAAGCTAGGATTGATGGGTGACACACTTTTTGTTCTGTAGTTGATTTCATTACACTTAGAACCCGGCATAGTTCGGGAAAAGTTACAAAATCATCATTTTAGTGATTCTCATGTTTATCATCTTTCGTATATCATAAATTATTTGTCAATATATAAGAATAATTTAATTAATATTGATTGTGATAATCATAAAATTATCCAAATAATGACTTTCTATGAAGAACATATATGATGCTAGTCTTTTATATTAGTAGAATCTTTAGATGGTATCTTTTAAATAGCATATTAGAAAAATTATTGAGTGTATATAATATATTATAAATCATGGGTTTGGAGTAAAAATAAAGTTTTTATATTTTTTTAATCAACCATTATAATTCTTATTATTATGACTTAAAATTCTCAACCTGTTAAATCAAAAGCAATGTTTTAAAAAGCAAATCAGTTCGACCGATTTAACAATAAAAACTTTAAAATGATTAATTTTTAGGTTCAGTTTTTATTTGTTTTTGTTTGATTTAGTTTAGTAATTTTTGTTGTTAAAAATCGATCAGTTTATTAATTAATTGGTTAATTTTTATAAATTAATTAATTTTTATAAACTAAAATAAATCAATTAATTTTTATTTAACATTTTTTTCAATTAAACTTTTAATTTTTTAGTAAAAAATCAAAAATTTATGCTGCTTCTTCAAGCCTGCTTATTTTATTTTCTAATTAAAAGAGCTCAATCTATCTCTCTTTTCTTTGAAAAAAAGGAATTTCGGTATTCTCATCTCCCTGCAGTGTAGGAGCAGCCCGAGCTTGACAGGAGCGAGGCACGATGAGAGATTGCGGTAGCTCCCTTTACGGCATCAGCTCAAAGCCTTTTTCCTAATTTAACAACATAAAAATTTGGACATTTGTAGAAAAAAATTAGCAAATCACCTTTTTTCAAGTCTCAAATAACCTATTTTTCCCATAAACTATTTGTGTCAATAAATTCATGCGATCCAAAACTTAAGATCATGGGTATAATCCGAAAATGAGGAAAGATAAACTTTTCAATTATTTTTTCAAATTTTTTAATTTTTTAATATTTAATCAATTTTATAATAGTTTAATACTTATTGACTTTTTTAAACCTTAAATTTTTAATTTCAGCTTAAAAAAATTGAACAAAAGACTCTCGATATTTGAGTAATATTATTAGTAAACCTATCGTATCTCATTACTTTAATCTCTTTTTTTCTTGGATTGCGTATATTTATATATTTAAGTTAAAAGAGCTTAAAAGCATTTGATTGTTTATAATCATTAAGGTTCTTGTATACGTTAAAAGGATCAAAGCTTCAGGCGCCGCTCCTACTTTTTCCACTTTAAACATTATTGCCTCTGATTATATTTAATCGAAACAATCTACTACATATTATTAAATTTTTTCACATTTTTTGTATTATCAAAATTTTCATTGAATTGTTGTTATTGTTATATTTAATCAAAAAAAATTGATTAATCTGATTCTTTTTGGCTCCCTTAATCAATGTGCTGATCATATTAATATATTGTTAATCCTAGTTGCTTTACGTGATTCATTTGTCTGATCTTTACCATGTTCAATGTTTTCTTACTCCCATATCCACCAATATATGCCTACTTGAAGATAGAGCCAGCTGTTTCCCAAATTTGCAACCCAAAAGGAGAAATCTGTGATCGACGTTAAGAATCTTGTTGCTTGTCTCCTTTTCATGCCATTGTTGTCTTTTCTTTATGTTTCTTTTTCCCTTTTTCTTTTGTTTTCTCTTAGAAGAAACGAACTATATTTAACAAAGAAATATAAAAATAACAGTTTCTCTATTAATTAGAGGTGAAATTGTATTTTATTGAATCTCTCTAAATCTAATATATCAGCGAAATTTTTTACCGAGTTGTTGTTGTAGTATAAAAAAATAATCGATTATTTTTTATGAAATAAACTATAAAGTACATAAATAATATATTTTAAGTAAATTACTTCTTGTTAAATTATATGTTCTAAACAAATTATTTTATTAATTAATAATAAATTATTTAATATAATTATACTCTTTCAAACTTTTTCAATTAAAAAATTAATAAGATAATTAGTTTATCGCTTACATCATCCCCTTGAAAAACATTGTTTGAACATGCGATGGCTTCGAGTAAACCCAAGATCCCATCCGTAGGTTTAATGTAATTAATTACGTAAAACATAGTGTAGCATCGAACTTCGCCTAACCTCGAGCTTTGATGGTTTCCTCATTAATTATAGTAAATTAATTAATTTATTTTTTTTTATTAAGAGTGAATATACACCTAATTATTAGATAATTACATTTCATGATCAAGCCACTCCGATAATGTCCTGAAGTAACACATTAAGCAGACCGTCTTAAATCCCTTTAAGAAGATGATATTCAAGCGGATAATTCAGAACTAAGGTAGTCAATATATCTACCGCTCTGTTACTCTCGCGGTAAGTATGCAGGGTGCGAAAATAGTAAATTAATTTATTATAATGTATTATATTAATCTAGTAGGACTTTAATAAAATAAGAAATTAATCGATATTAAAATATCATAAGATAATAATAATAATATTAGAGACTGTTTTCACTTATATTAAATTATTATAAAATTAATATAAACAAATTTTAAATTTTAAAATATTAATCGAATAAGTTAAATGTTAATAATAAGAAAAGATTATTATATAAAATTAAACTATTTTATCATATAAAGATTAATTAATTTAAAAACTAATGGATTAATTAATTTTTCAAAAAAATATTAAAAATCATCATAAAAAATTAATTGGTCGAAAAAATTAAAAATTTTAATCATTGGGTAGGAATATAAAGACTAGATATGGGCATACAAAAATATTATTACAAATTATAATAACCTCAACTACGTTATGCAATTTTTTTTTTCTTTTTATGACAAGCTACACACACCCAAAATCCAACAGCAAAAAAAAATAAAAATAAAAAAATAATAAGACCTTATAGGAAACTACAGAAGAAGAGAGGATCATGAAATAAAATGTAGACTACTGATCGAGTGCGTTAGGGCCAGTACAGTAATTGACCAAATGATTCCACACCCACTGAACCAAGTACCTCCGTCTGATCCCATTCATGTTATACGTGGCACCATCATGATCCTCCATCAACTGACCCGTGTAGGATCCACCGCCTCCAGTCCCATATATACCCTCGCACAAATCGGCTATCTCCACAGGGAAACTCGGGTCGGGTCCGGCGTACCAAGCGTTCACCAACGGGTTCGTTGCCAGCTCTGCAACCTCGTGACCAATCACGCTTATCATTCCATCAACCCCAACGTCACCGTTGGGTGACTTTAGCGGCTTCCATCCAGGCATATACGTTGGTACTGCGAACGGGTACGCACACACTCCCGGACACTGCTTCTCGCTGTTACCCACCCACGCGTACGGCAGCGTATAGCCCACTATCGACGGGAATGTGAAATAGTGGAACCCACACACCTGCCCGCAGAAATCCTGAACGTAGACGTCGGGAGCTGTGAGCAAAAGATATAACCCGCTTTTGGGATTTATCGGCAAAGGATTGGTTTTAGCTGTCACCGCGCTCTTTATCACAGACTGTATCGATAGCCTCGTCAGCGATTTTCCGTGAGAATAAAACCGATCATTCTTCTCCTTGCCTAAACTCACCGTCCTGGATATGTTCGCTCCGGTTTGGTCAGTGTAAAGCTGTACGGTCTTCCACCAACCGGAGACCGAAGGTCGCTTCGAATCAACGGCGGAGATTGAGTTGATGAACTCCCGTATTATCTTCTTCTGTGACCTCTCCCACGTGCCGTACCATATTGTGTGGACTGTTATGTTCTCAGTGAGAACCGGACCCATGTGGTAACGCAAGTGAACGAACTCGGACGACCCTTCGTATTTTTTGGACCCACCGTAGAGGAGGTCGGAGGAGTTGGGTTTCATGTGGGGCCATGGACGCCAGCCGGTCACCGGAGCTGGGCTAAATGTCAGTGCAAGTACAGTGACGGCGAGTAGAGCCAGGACTGGGCTCATTCTTTTGGGAATTTAACCAAGTGATGTTATCGCTAATATGGGTTTCAATGTGTCTCTATGTATATATATATACATGCATGGAATTGGAATGGGGTTGAGAAATCATTCATTTTTGGGGAATGGTGTAATTTGAAAATTTGAAAAAGTAAAGGGAATGGTAATGGAGGACAGAGAGGTTAAAACAAAAAATAAAAAGGATTTTTTGGGTTGAATGTGGGGCCTAATTAGTCAGGCAGGGGAATCGATACCGTCCATTTCGTCTGATGTGATCATCAGAAATGCTTTTTTTGCGCGGGAAATATGATGGCGTGGTGGGGGCAGTTTGGGGATTAACGCTATTCCTGCTTTTCTTCCACATTGGGACCACGCGCGATGAGTTTAGCTCAATTTTAAGCACACAACATATTTTACTTAGGTACTAAAATAGGAGAATTCTGTAATTATGTAAGAAGCCAATTGAGTGAATAAATCATTTAATAAAATTTAAAAAATGGACCCAAAAGTAGTTATTGGAAGTTAAACTCTGGAAATGGTGACGTGGACTACTGTTTTATCCTCTTAAAAGTTTGCAGTTTTGCACGGAAAAGACAAAACTCCGGTCCGGTGTAATGGAGTTAGCTGTAAGGATAGCTCCATAACGGGCGAGACACAGACACGGTGTCAGTGTATGTCCATGCGTCGTCGTACTGGGCCTGGCCTACTCGAATTTACCGTAATATCCATTCTCTAGTCCTTTTATACACTGTTTGTGGGTGACAAGTCTGTAACTCTTGGGACCTCTGTCTTGTCTTCTTCTTATCAGACACTCCCTTAATTTAAGGCCTCTCTTGGATTTTCACTTTGTCCTAATAATAATTTACAAATTATAAAAATTAAATTAATTATTTATTGATTATCTGCATTTAATGAAACGAACGGCTGGATGTTGCTAATCACGGAGTAAATTGCGGGGCTCATAGTGACACGTCAGCGTAACGCAAAGAGTAGCAATCTTACAGCTTAGAATGATAAGGACTAGAACGTGGGCCCCAGATGAACAGCTACTGTGGGGGCCCCTATCTACATTCACAAACTGAGACCATGGACAAAATGTGAAGAGCTTTGAACGGGTCCCACCGTTGAATTGTGAGGTCACTCCTTTCTTTTTTTAATTTTTATTATTTAATTTAAAAATTTTTAAAGCATGCTTCATTTTTTATAATTTGTTGAAATAAATATTAATATATATTATAATTTATGAATATTATAAATTTTTTATTTGTAAATATATGCGCCAACAAAACACAAGGACCTCTCTTCTTAGTTCTTGCAGACGCGTGCGGGGTTTCTGACGCGCGCACTATGTGCTGGGGGTGAGACAACGTCGCGGAAACTTTGGAGTGTATGCGGGCTTCGGCGGGTACCGAGATGTCATAACACTTTTCACATGGAATCTACGCTCCCCGTTAGGAGCGTGAGAAACACTATTCCGTTTATGATAAAAGAGCTTTAGTTGGACGGATATGGGTGGGTCTTCACTAATTATGGAAACAAATTTAATTGAACTTAATGCTTGTCCTATTTTTGTTCATAATGGTTTGGTTCATTTGGATCCGTTTTTATGGCTTAAGCATTGATTTAAATTCATGTTTTAATATAATATGATAATTGTGGTCCCCATTCATTATCAAAATTGGCTATAATTGCATTAGTATTGTTTACATTAATACTAAATTTATCATAATAAATTACAAGTGCAATATAATTGATAATACACAATTGAAAACCTTAAGCTTAAATTTTATTTTTTATTAAGTTACCAAACCTATTTGACCAGTTTAACCATCAAAATTTTAAATCGGTCAATTTTTTAGTTTGATTTTTAATTTTTCGATTAAATTTATTTTAATAACTTTTATTGTTAAAAAATGATCAAATTATTAATTAATTTTTATAAATTAATCAATTTAAAATGAAAATAAATCAATTATTTTTATTTAATAATCTTCTTTTTAACTAAAACTTCAAATTTTTCGATAGATAAAAACAATTTCTTTCAATCATATTTTAAATTATTTAATTTTATTTAATCTTTAATAATTTTATGACGGTTTAATACCGATTGGAATTTTTAAATATTAAACCTCTTGCTTTACTCGTTTAACTTTCTGTCTAATTTTTAAAACATTAAATAAAATAAGGAAAATGCCTGCTAAGTTTTTTTTGTTAATCATATAAGCTAAGTTTATAATTTATTTTTCAATTAGTATCATGTTAAATAATTTATTCAAATAATTCCAACCCATATAATAATTACAAATTTCTTTTTCATAAAAAAAGTTGAAAAGATGATAAGAGTAAGAAAAAGTTTTTATATAAAAAATCAAAAGGGAAATAAGACATGTAATAAAGAAATTAAGGACCCACCATTGATGAAAGGAAATGGATCCACAATGATTACCCAAGCATTCACTCCTATTTTTTCCACCCTTCCACCGAATTCAACAATAACATATAGCAAAACTCAAGATTTATTTTTTAAAAAATTTCTAATTAATTTAAATTCAATTTTAATTTACATTTTAAATATCTAATGTGATTTACACTCGTTTAACACAAGCTTTGGCAATCTCATACCATAAGTCATCTAGATAAGATATTTTTGTGGATTTTTATGGGACAACATTGTTTCTTTCTTTATGGGAAAACACGTTGACATATGATTTAACACCCCAGAATAATGCTTATTGGCATGAATCGATTGAAGAGACGAGTGGTGTTTAGAAAAAGAGCCGAAAGCAACCAAATTTAATGGTGATTCGTTGGATGAGAACAAAATCATAGTCAATCTTTGGGTTGAATGATTTAAAGATTCATGCTACAGAAAATCAACTTTTCTTTTTTTTTCTGGAGTTGGTGGTATAGTTACTTGATTGGAAATGATGATGAGATTGAGCTTAACTCAAGGGTTTATTTATTGTTTCTGTTCTCTTCCTCCGTTGAAAGGAATGTGTCCCCAACTCCATCTGCGTTCCTGCTGTAAAAACCGAGTAATGGCTTGTTTCCTGAACATGCCCTGATTAGTCGTTTTCGCTTCTGTTTCATGTAAAATACTTACTCTGTTTTCTCTTTCTGTGGACCAGTGTTTCCAGACTGGTTCAGTTCAGTAAGTGGTCCAAACTAGGCAAAGATTAGGGGTTAACAATAGGCTGGCCGGGGGAAGAGACAACCGAGCAGGTAGACATGATAAAAATTGCAAGGTATTATCTGATTTAGACTGAAGTTGTCGGATCTAACTAGAATTAATCGGTTTCGAATTGAGATTGAACCTTTTCCTTAATTTAAGGTTTCAGATTAAGTGAAAATAACATTATTTTTAATATTTTAAAATTAAATATATATATTTAATCATAAGCTCAAACACAAATATTCTATAACTAAATTTAGATCAATTTTAAACGATGTTATTTTTAATTTAATTTTTAAAATAATATTATTTTAGAAAGAGTTTTTGGACAAATCAAATTTTAAATATATATTTAAAACTAAAGTCAACCTTGATTTGAAATTCAACATAACACCGGTTCTCAAACTATTATTATAGTTTTTCAAAGTTAATTTAATTTTGACCTATTATTTTGTCAAATAATTTAATTAAAGTATATAATTTATGAGTTGATATACATTTACTAAATAATTTATAAATTATTATATATATTCAGGAATTTATCTAATTTCAAGAAACATTCCACAATAAATTAAGTAATATTTAAGAGTATTAGAATTTTTAATTTAGCATTAATTTGATTTTTATATTTTAAAAATTTATCACTTAACCTATCACTTTTTATCTATTTTTATCTGAATCACTTATCATTGAAATTATTAAAATTTAATACATATGAATAAAGCAAAAAATAAACAAGACATATTGCATAATAATTAAATAGTACGAGTGGTAAGCAGTAATTTTAAAAAATAAAATCTTTCTTCAATTATAATTATCTATAAATAAATATTTTTATTTTATTTAAGAACTAGTGCCAAAACTGTGTTGAAATTCCACTAGTTGACAAAGTTGGGTAGTGACGGTCCCAGAAGTCCAGTAGCTGGCAGGAGTTGACTGTGTTTAAGTGGCCTAATAAAGAAAGGTCGAAGACAATGGACATTTTCAATATTTTAAATGTTTAAAAATCTAATTAAATAATTATTTTTTAAAATTTAATAACTTATTTTAAAACGTTAATTTTGTTAGAATTTTACTAATTTGATTGACCTTTTTTTTTTTACCAACTAATAATATATATAACTAAAATATTCAACCCATAACCTCTTTCGTACGTCCTGGTAAATATTTTAGCTCGCGTGAACAATTGGTCAACAAATAATTTTTTACGTTGATGAGATAAAAAAATCTGTTAATTAAATTAGTAAAATATTAACACAACTAATATTTTAAATTAAATAATTAAAGTCATAAAAAATTAATCATATAATTAAAAATTTAAAAACTAAATTAAAAAAATTTCTAATAAAATTTTTCATTAACAACGGTAACAATTTTCGATAAAAATTTAAGTGATACATGATATAGAGAGATTTAATAATATACAACTTTACCTCTAATTAATAAAAATGCTGATTCTAAACGACCTAAGTCAATTAATAAAATCTGTGATCCACAAAGGGAAATTGAGTGAATTTGGTTTGAAGAGAGGAGTTAGGAGGGTGGGTTGTTTTTTTCAATGTCAAGCTCATCACCTTCTGGTGCACAGCTGGGTTGTGTTTGCCAGTAATAGCAATAATAATGAGGTTTAGAAAATGATGGCTGAGCAGAATGTTGGGAATTCAAGTGTGTGGGAATCCCATATTGGAAAGAGATGGAATTGGTGAAGGACATATAAGTGGAAATG
>JAOQMM010000006.1:21659999-21674293 GCA_027563515.1 Erythroxylum platyclados
CCTCTCAATGCCAAAACGACATTATTTTGACAAATACGACGTCGTTTTGATAAATTTTTTTAAAAAATAATATAGACAGACCGGGTCAACCCGGCCTGCGGGTCACAAACTGACTGTCACCTCCGACCCACGCGAGCCACAGATGGGCCTGACCCAGCCTAGCCCGTTGCCATGCCTAATTGCCAGGTCTGCAGGCATAGTTTGAGCTTGAAGTTCAAACTTTTTTTAATTAAATAAATCAAAAGTAATGTTATTTTAATATTTTATTAATGGTTTAAAATTTTTAAGTCCAAATCAAATTTGAAATTTTTTAAAAAAAAATTAGAACCCAATTCAAAACTATTTACATAAAATCAAATCCGTTAGCTTACAGCTAGACATGGACTTAACTACCATGTCTAACTTCAAAGCACCCACAAACCTCCTCATGCTAATTACTTAAATTTTGTATTGAATAAATAATGAAATATATATCCAATAATTTTATATCAAAATATATTTTAAATAAATTATTTTAATAAATTATTGAATCATAATTAAGTAATAAAATTTGAATTAACTAATATTATAAGATTATATTTTAAAGATATAACTTATCTTATAAGTTGGGTAGGCATGGTAACGAGCTATCATGGGATTGAGCCTACGATCTAGAGGTTTCTCTTTTATAGTTTAAAATCGAATTGAAATATTATTATTTTTTTCAAATTAATTTATTTAAATTGAGTTGAGCCAAATTTAAATTTAAAAATAATAAATTCAAATTTGATTTCTTAAGTTTAAGTCAAATGATTCAGTTTTGCAAACCCTAAACTTGGAGCTGTTAGTGTTAAAATGCAGTACTCATAGTTATATTTGACAAGATTTATTTGGACCTACTCAAAAGTAATAAATTATGTTCAAATTTAACAAAATTTGAGTTGAGTTTAATTTTTTTAATTTAAAATTTTATATTAAACCTTTAAATTGAATAAAAATGAAATGTTTTTATTTTAAAATTTAAAAATATATATTTAATTGCTCAAGCATCTATCCATTTAATAAAATAGAGTATATTTATTAAATAGATAAATATTTATAAAATAAGATAAAAATAAAATAATAGTATCTAGTGAACTTAATCTCACTCTTTAGCACTTGTGTATTTTGTATTTTAAATAAATTATTGAATCATAATTAAGTAATAAAATTTGAATTAACTAATATTATAAGATTATATTTTAAAGATATAACTTATCTTATAAGTTGGGTAGGCATGGTAACGAGCTATCATGGGATTGAGCCTACGATCTAGAGGTTTCTCTTTTATAGTTTAAAATCGAATTGAAATATTATTATTTTTTTCAAATTAATTTATTTAAATTGAGTTGAGCCAAATTTAAATTTAAAAATAATAAATTCAAATTTGATTTCTTAAGTTTAAGTCAAATGATTCAGTTTTGTAAATCCTAAACTTGGAGCTGCTACAGTGTTAAAATGCAGTACTCATAGTTATATTTGACAAGATTTATTTGGACCGACTCAAAATTAATAAATTATGTTCAAATTTAACAAATTTTGAGTTGAGTTTAATTTTTTAATTTAAAATTTTATGTCAGACCTTTAACTTAAATAAAAATGAAATGTTTTTATTTTTAAATTTAAAAATATATATTTAATTGCTCAAGCATCAATTCATTTAATAAAATAGAGTATATTTATTAAATAGATAAATATTTATAAAATAATATAAAAATAAAATAATAGTAACGAGTGAACTTAATCTCACTCTTTCGCACTCGTGTATTCTGTATTATGTATTGTATTATATATTTTTATACTCTGTTCGGTAGGGATAATGGTACGTAATAGTAAACCTCTCCTGCCGTATGCTTCAGCAAGTTTCACTAATCGTTGTTGTTGTGGTACTCCTTCGCACCCGTGTTAGAGTTTCAATCACGGAGTTCCATTTACTTTAACCAGATATGTCGGTTCGTAGTAATCAAGAAAGATAGCTGATTGGTCTCATTTCCTGTAAATTATCCATCTTGATTTCGAACAAGATATGCTCCAAAAATTTGACCTGTTCTACAAAGCGAATAATAAAATAGCAGGAGGAAACATCAAAAGCTTACATTTCTTGTTGATCTCTGTCAACACCGTCAAAATTCCAAACCTCTGTGCGATCATTACACAAGAAGCTTGAGTCAATCGAAATGGAACAAACCCCCGAGTGCTGCTGGTGTTTGTTCTGTATGTGCATAAACCAAGCAAACATCGGAGTGGTCCAAAGCTGGGGTCGTTTCCAGAAGCTTGCAGAGCCTGGCTTTCACTGGCTTAACCCCTTTTCTTGTCAATGTCTCGCAGGCGTCCTCTCCACCAAAGTGCAATCTCTCGATGTTCGTATAGAAACCAAAACCAAGGTTGGTTTTTTTTTTTAATGGAGTTTGGAATTTTGTGTTTAGGGTTCTTAAAAATTCGCCTGATTATGAAATTTTGATTCGCCATGTGGAGTAAAGTTTTGATCCTTTTATGGAATTACGAACTGGAATTGGGGTTTCTCTACTGGGCAAATCGTATAATTGGATTAGAGTTATTGAAAGGGGTTTGTTATGGTTCTGTTTGCGATGCAGGATAATGTTTTTGTGCAATTGCTGTGTACGATTCAGTACCGAGTAATGGCGCAAAATGCAGACGATGCGTTTTACGAATTGGCGAACCCCAAAGAGCAGATTCGCGCTTATGTTTTTGATGGTTTGTTTTTGTTACCAAGCTTATACTGATTGTTCTGATGCTTTATATGCCGTTACCCTTGGATTCACGTGGATGGTTTATCTTTAAGTGGTTCGAGCTATTGTTCCGAGAATGACATTGGATGAGCTCTTTGAGCAAAAGAGTGACGTTGCGAAAGCTGTCTTGGAGGAGCTTGAGAAGGTGATTATTGCATTTGGTTCCTAAAGGAATTGTATAAGTTTACTCACGCTTTAATAATGGTTCAGGTGATGACAAATTATGGGTATAGCATAGAGAACATTCTGATGGTAGACATTATCCCGGACGAGTCTGTACGCAGGGCAATGAATGAGATTAATGCAGGTAATCTCTTCAAAATAATTACCGTTTCATTCTATGCCATTTGGCCGATCTTACAGTTCTTTGCGAACACAAAATAGAAAGTGTTAGTAGTTATTGTTATTTTTATGCATGAATGTTCTCCAATGGTGGCTTTTGGATTTGGAATTCCTCTAATGTCCACACTGAGTTTCCTAATTTGACAAACCTTTCTGCCTTTTGATTTTTGAGAACTTACGATTTGCAAATCACTATTGCTGTTTATCATGAAACCAAGTGTTGGTTATGTAAATGGTGCTTATGGAATCTTAGTTTTAGTAGTAAGCTTCGTTTTTGTGTGCAAATACCTAAATTCAATTTCATGTTGCAGCTCAACGTCTTCAGCTTGCTAGTGTATACAAGGGGGAAGCAGAGAAGGTGCTTCTAGTGAAAAAGGCAGAAGCTGATGCAGAAGCCAAGTACCTTGGTGGGCTTGGTGTGGCCAGGCAGAGGCAGGCTATCACAGATGGGCTAAGGGAGAACATTTTGAACTTCTCTCACAAGGTGGAGGGCACCTCAGCTAAGGAGGTTATGGATCTAATAATGGTCACTCAATACTTCGACACACTCAAAGATCTCGGTAACTCCTCCAATAACACAACTGTTTTCATACCCCATGGCCCTGGTCATGTGAGGGATATAAGCGAACAGATACGCAATGGACTGATGGAGGCAAACAGTGCTCAGTTGAAAACTGACTGATTTTGTGTGTAGAACATGGGGCATTTTTGCAACAGTTAGTACACACTAGTCAAATAGGCAGGTAAACATACTCATACAGATACGGTATATGACTTTGTTCTTCGCATAATGGGTAAAAATAAAGCTTATGCACTGTCTTTTAGGGAATGCTTTACGAATTATGCAATTTCTTGTTATCTTTCAACCTGTAGTTCTGTCAAAACTTTTCACATTTGTTAATCTTAGCATAATATGTGTTTGATTGTTTATATTGCCCATCTCGGTCATCAGGATGAACCGAGTTTATCTGACTAGCTTGGATGTATTGAGTTGGCTGTTGCAATTTAATGCCTAGTGAATCACTATGTTGCCTTTTTGATTCTGTACACATAAGTAGTCCTATTTGAAGGAATGAAAACTTTTCTTATGAAGTTCAAGTTAATTTCATGAATGGAATTATGTTAATCGTTTAAGTTTCACTACGATAAGTAAATGAACTGTTAACATATATGCATAGTTGAGGACTTCCTTTTGAGCCAAAAGATTCTGTGAGGCTCAATGGTATTCTGCAAAATGAAAATTTAGCAATGAAGGAGATTAGACCTTTGTTCATCCACAAATCATTGTCATCTTTGTTGTCATTTGTCAGTATCATTATCACCTTGATGAGAGAAGGCAGGTCCATGTTCCCTTGACTTTTAACAACAAACTCTTGTGTTGAGGTCAATTCCAGGGGAACATCCCAGGAGTATTGTAGGTCACCTAACAACTTTTCGTATTTTTCTCCATATCGGGTGAAATTCGGATCTGTTATTTCTGTAATAACTCGTAAAATCTTATGTTTTGAATAAATTATTTGTCGAGTCAATGATTACTGGATTCTCAAATAGTGTTTATAGTCTCAAATGTGTTTAAAGCTTACAATGTTGTTAAGAGGACCACCTTCATCACTTGGAACACCTCTTCAGACTCAGTTTTTCACATGTTAAACTGGGTATTCGGTTTCGTTTAGACCGTTGATGGTGGAGAGATGAGATTAAAAATTTACTTGGGTGTGTTTGATTAGAGCGAAGAGAGGGTAATGATGGGAGTAGGAGAGTCTTGAGAGACTATAATGAAGTTATGTAATTGAGTATAAACACATCATGATAATTACAGGAGATAATTGGAGATATGATGGGCCTACTAATTTTGTATTTATGAGTGATGAAGGGTACGTTTCAACTTAAAGTTAAATTATGATTGTGGGGGTAATCATGCACTAAGATCATACATGAGTGCCTAGAGAACAATCTCTTGATTTCAAATTGCAGAATAATTATTATAGTTATTATAATATCTCATGAATTATAATGTATTTTATAATTTGTAATTTAAAATTTTAACAAAAGTATTATACAATTATTAATTTTTAATATTTTCCCTTTAAGAATTAACTAAAATATGGAAACAAAGGTTTGTTTTGTTCTTTTTGCCACAGATAAGGAATTAACCAGTGTTATAAAAACATGACTGAAAGTTAAACTGATAAGACAAGAGGTTTAAGTTTTAAAAAATTCAACTGTTATAAAATTTAAAGTTTTATTAAAAAAGAAATTACTAAATGAAAATTAGTAGATTTATTTTAGTTTATAAGAATTTATTAATTTAAGAAAATATATCAATTAATTAATAAACTGATCGATTTGTAATAACAAAATTTATTAAAATAAATCGAATTAGAAAGTTAAACACTAAATCAAGAAATTGGCCAATTCAAGATTTTTAATATTGAACTAGTTGAGTTTTTTAATCATTAGAATTACCGGCTTTCTTATACAATCTACATTGCCCTCTACTACCACTATAATAAAAATAAATTTGATAAGTTGAATTAACTTAGCTTTTTTCATACTAATATCAAATGATATACTTAAATTATCTATCCATGGTTAATTTCTTGATTTTTTTGGAAATTTATCATTTAAAATCAAATAATATATATTCTGAATCTCTTTTAAATGTTCATTTAAGTCATTTCTATATGCATTTTCTTGTAATATAATACATCTCACACACGTAAGTAGATTATTCTTAACTTTTAATTACTATTTATGTTATTTTTATGTAAATAAGAAATACCCTCTTTAATGAATAAGAAAATTTTAAAATTTTCTCTCTAAAAAGTTAATCAAAAATTGAATTTAAAATTTTATTCTATAATAATTTCCACCACTATTTAAAAAGAAAAAAGTTCTACTTATTGATCATAGAAATATAATAACTCTATAAGCAAACATTCTCCGATGAAATATTGTCAATATGAATATAGATACAAATATACCTATCTTTAATATATTAAGCATTTTAGTCTGGCTTAATATGAATTTTCTTTAAATTAATAAATCAAATTTAAATTAATCGAATTATAAATTTTGATTTAATAGTTTTTTAAAATTCAACTTAAATTTAAAAAAACTCGATTCCTCGTTTTAATACGACATGAATAACCTTGATTTATTGATCATAATCCGAACCTGACGCAGTATGATCTCTAATTATCGAAATGATGAGAACAAGGTGACATATACGATGAGATAAGAAATGGAAACCAACAAAAACATGCAGTAACCAGGGAATTTTACACCAGGAAGGGCCACAAGCAATGAACAACACCAATCAATATCAACATCAAATCGGATTCAAAAACAATCAAAGTCATTGTACAAGTGGAAAAAAAGGAAAGAGGAAATATGATAAAAAGGAAGGTTAATCATGGAGGAGCATTGAAAGTGTGAAGATTCTCCCTATACTAATAATTATACCACCTTTTTTAACAAGAAAATAAGAAAGAGGTGAAGGATGAAGACATACCATACAAGTGAAAAGCTTTTCTTTTTCTAGTTGGTGATTAGTCATCCAAATTCCAAGCTTTGTGTCGACAGGATCCTGTGTCTCTCCATTAAATTCATTAACAAACAAAACTACAGCTAGAGTAAGCACTACATTGGAGTTTTAATCTTTGCAGGAAAAAAAAGAAAGAAAGAAAGTGAAGTTCAAATCATTCCACCTTTAGAAGATTCAAACTTTTTCTTTAAATATAATTTTTATTTATTTTAAATATATTATTGAATCACTAAAAGAAGATATTTTATTAAAATTTTATAATATTAAGGTCAAATCTAAAATTAATAAAAAAGAATTAAAAATCTTTATAATTTCAACGTTTTAAAAACCGTAAGTTATATCGATAAAACAAGAGGTTTAAGATTTAAAATGTTCATTAGACCGTCATAAAATCGGTTAAAGATTAAATAAAATTAAAAAATTTGAAATACGATTAAGAAAGATTGTCCTTATTTATAGAAGAATTTGAAGTTTAATTAAAAAAATTGTTAGATAAAAATTAATTGATTTATTTTAGTTTATAAAAATTTATTAATTTACCAAAATCAACCGATTAATTAATAAACTAATCGATTTTTAACAACAAGAATTATTAAAATATATCAAACAGAAAAGTTGAAAACTACAAAAAATTGATCGGTTTAAGATTTTTAAGATTGAACCATCTAAACGGTTTGTTTTTTTTAATAATTGTATAATTATATGTAATAAATTAATAATTAATTTTAGATTTTTGATTCCCTTAAATTTAAAATTATCTTAATATTGAACCATAATCAATATAAAAGTATCACTATCATCATTATCATCATCAATACCCAGTTGAAGTCCCGCTAAGACGCGGAGTCTGAAAAAGTCTGATATTTTGCAATCTTACCCCTATGTAGTAAAAAGACTGTTTCCAATAGACCCATATACAATGTGTCATGAAAATCTTACAATATAAATATATGTGCATACATATTTGAGAAATAAAGTAAAATAAATAAATCAATCAATCAAATAAACATAAAAGGTATGAAAAACAACTAAATACAAAAATACAACACAATACAAATAAATACTAAAAAGAAACATCGAGCAAGAGAAATAAATATAAAAGCATTATGAATAATATGAGAATAAACTTAATGATAATCTGATGTTAAATAAAACGACATTTTATATGAGAAGTGATGTAAAATCTTATATAAAAAGAGACGAGAGAAAAAATTTGTTTTATAAATAAATTACTAATTTATCTCTTAATTAAATGTTCTTAAAATTTTTAAACAAATCGAAGTACTCATACACTATTATATTACATATTTTATAGTCAAGTCACATGACACTTTTCATTAAAATAATTTGTCAAATTTTTAAAATTATTTCTAATGTTAAAAACCTCAGCTAATTCAGTAGATTCAACTATAAAAAACCTTAAACTTTTTAATTTTTTATTTTTATTTTTAATTTTTATATTCGATTTACTTGAATAATTTTTGTTCTTAATAATTGATTAATTTATTAATTAATCAGTTAATTTTTTTAAATTAATAAGTTCTTATAAATAAAAAAACAATAAATGCTTATTTAACAATCTTTTTTGAATTAAATTGCAAATTCTCTGATAAATAAGGACAATTTCTTTTAATTATATTTTAAATTCTTTACTTTTATTTAATCTTTAGCTAATTTTATGACGGTCTAATATCAGTTGAACTTTTTAGACTTTATTTTTTTTTTCTCGGCCTAAAATTTGGTACGATTTTTAAAATATTACTTTTTTTTCTCTATTTCCATGTGATGAAGGTGGAGGGTATAGGTCTAGCCATAAGTGAGAGAGAAAGAAAGAAAGCTCCAAAATTCAACTTGCTTTGTCAGATGAAATAATGGGATGATTTCAAAGTCTACCATGATTGTCCTCTAAATGTTTGACATAAAGAGAGACGCTACTCCAAGACCACCGCAAACCTTTTTGCTGCGATAAGAAAACGATATCCAACCAACCAACGACCCCATCTGCTGCCATTCTGGCCTCCACATTTCACTTTTCTGTGTCTTAGTTTCTTGCATTTTGTACCACATCGGTACAGCTTCACTTATGCCTGATTTGAAGATTTTAACCAAGCAACCAACGAACTGTAATGCAGTGTCCACACTACTCATGCAGAACCTAAGTACGAAACCTGCCTGTACATGCATAGTAACACAAGCCATTAATGGCATAAGTTATTGTTCCAGCAGGAGTAGATTGGTGAAACAGCATTAGGTGCACGAATATGTTTCACTTGTTACTGAGTTTGTTAGGTCTGTAAACCTCACTTGAATCGAGTTTTTCACTTGATTTTTTGCGGTTTCGGGTGAAAATTAAGTCGTAAGGGCTTGCCAACATGTAGCACCTAGAGAGTCAATCAGAACATGTTCTGCTACAACTTCTCAGCTATTGTGTGTGATCAGCTCTTCTTGCTCAGGAGTTTTTAGCAATAATAAAAAGCTTAGTGACAATCCTGCACAACTTCAAATTTCAATCCTGACGTTGGAAGTTGAAGTTCCATCTTACCAACTCAAGGAAATCCTGCAGCCAATGGATACTTTTGACGCGTTCAATACCTGATTTGACAAGCATTGCTTGAACAGTAGATATGGAGAAAGAGGAAGATTACAGGATATTTAAAATCAAAAGCCCTCATCTGGGTCAGAGATAAAGAATTCAATCATGTCAAGCAGCTAACTGGTTTACTGATACATTGTTTAATTTTCTTGAAAATACTAACAAAGAAGAAAGTCAACAAATCTTAAGTGTTAAAACAAAACGTTACACAGGTGAGACATCTGAGAAGACCTGGTTGAGAACATCATCTTCACAGCAATTCATGCGCAAGAACTCTCCGTCCTTTTCTTCTTCATCTGAAAAATCCAGCCTTTGTTGCTTGGCATGAGCTGCAATAAACATCATCTTCTGAGCTCTTTCAAGTCCCATCCTTGAGTGTCTATTGATACAAGTCCATTTCAGCAAAGTTGAATGGCACTTAAATCCGCATGAGGTTGCATGGAGGAAGACAAGTCTCACTGCAACCTTACCTAATGTTTTGTACTCATTAAGACAAGTTTCCCAAACTAATCTGCTACCTTGTGGGTTTGCAACTTTCATCTTTCCACTTGAAGGGTCTCGCTGTTTAACCTGAACAGCCTTTGCATATAAAGGATCTAGCCCATCTGATCTCCATTTCATTAGCTCCATCAAAGCAACATGAGCCTCTTCCCTTGAAACAAGCCGTTGTATGAGTTTATCGACATCCTTTTCCTGCTCTTGTGTCAAGCACTTAAAAGGTGGAAGGTACTTTCCACTAGTGTTCCTCACCAAATAAAGAGGGTCAAGTATAAACGCAGCAGACCATGCAGGGTGATAGTTCTTTCTGAATCTCTTCTCGACTATCTTCTCCACAGGTCCTTCGCCAATATGGAATCGAACACACCAATCTTTCACTTTTGCTTTCAACTCCTCCCACAGGGGCAGGCACTGTCCTATCAATGGTCTCTCAACTTCAATCTCTCGAGCCATCTCTTTTATGAGTTTTACTAATGTATAAACCGCCTCTAACTCATTCCAGAACCCATCATTTTGAATCAGCCCAGCAACTTCCTTGGCAACAGAATCTTCTGAACTTATCAGCTTATATGATTCTTCTAAAGCAACCGTCTGGAGCACGCATGCACAGCTCAATATATCTTCTAACATAAGATAAACTGGCAGAAAATCCTTTCTGCAATCACATTTTCTGAAAGGAACTCGAAGTAAACCAGAACACTCAAGCTCCTGCATCCTTATCTTTTGGAAGCTACTGCTGATTTGAGACTTGTTATTTACGAAATTGGCAACTTTGAAGCAATTCTCAGTGACAGTCTTGAAGAGAGGAAGCTCCTTACTAAAATCATTGATCAAACTGATAAATCCCTGAACCTGACAAGAGAGATTCAACATCCACTGATATTGATTCTCCAAATTTCTGAGAGCCTTGGCCTTGTACTTATCAGCAATAACCCCTACGCATCTCTGAAAATTATTCCCACAAGCTCCCGTCACTGCCTCCCACATAATCTCCTCTGCATGTTTTGATGATAATGATCCCCCAACCAATACTGCCTTCTGATACACAGCAGTCCCATTTGGTAGATTAATACTAAACTTAACCAATTTCTCTTCTCCACCACAACAGTTCTTTGACTTCCAACCATTACAGGCAATTTGGAAAAATGGAGCATCTCTAATTCTAGCTTCTGCATCCATCTTTGCCTCATGGAACCTGTTATCGAGCCTAGCACCACACAAGTCCCTCCTTGAAAGAGTAGGCAAGCCTACTTGATTAAGGAAAGCTCGAAATTTTGGATGCTTAAGACTTGAAAAGGACACCGACCCAAAAACTTCATAGTACCAGTCAGTCAATAACTCAAGCGCAGAATCAATTTGGTTCTTGCTCAATGAAGGCCCAGGTGAAGCTTTTGGACTCTTAAGCTTCTTAACGCTATCTTCCAACATGGCTAATGCTCCCAAATCCTCTTTACCACCAGATAACACCAATTGATGCTGTTGTGTTGACACGGCATTAGAGTAACCGAGTTCATTACACACCCGAGATGGCTCAACTAAAGCAACAGAATTTAAAGGAGTTGCCATATGACCATGAGAGCTTCGTTTCCGATGATTAAGTGAACCAGGAGACGGTAAAGATGATATCGGCAAAGGAGAAAATGTTGAATTAAGCTTCCCAAGAGAGACGAAATTTGAACAGGTCCCTCGTTTGAGATGCTCGGAGGCTGTTCTTGACGGGTTTGAAGCGGAAAACACGGCGTCGCACAGTAGACACTTGAGCTTAACAGCTTTTGGAAGGTCTGTGTCTGGATGCTTCATTAGAACTGGCTCCAAATGAGCCCAGTACCATGCTCCTTTCCCTTTGATAGCCTTTGTTCGAATGGTCATCAACCCTTCATATCGTCTGTTCACGGCCTTGATCGCAGGGTCCTCCGGCACAGAAGATGAAGGATCAGTCGGCGTCGAACTTGTAGATGCCATTTAGCCAAACTATACAAGCAAACTGACCTGTTTCACATCTATTTTGACCGAAGTAAGCTCCTTTTGGTGACAAGTGATCAGCTAAAATGGTATCGGGTTCTTAATTTTGGTGGTGGTTGGAAGGGGAAGCGGGGGTTTTTTGCCGGAATATCATGCCGGAAACATGCCGGAGAGAAGAGTTGAACGGAGAAACTGAATGTGAGAACAGTACGTAGAGTAGAGGATCGTGTAGCAGAGGTCTATGAAGAGATTATATGCATGATATTACGGAGAGACAAGGGCGGGCCTACCCCAATACTTTTCTAAATAATGATAATAATAGTTATTAATAAAATAATAATAATAAATTCAGTCTTTGTTTATTATTTTATTGCGTGAAGCTATTTATTAAAAAAATCAGAATTGGATTTGAGTTTGGATTTTGAGATTAAAATTAAAATTTTAATAAATTTTATTTAGAAAACAATAATATATTTTTAGTAATAAAGTTAAAAAATTATACCAAACAAATTAATTAATTATCTTTAATTAAAATTTTTCAAATTTATAAGAAAATAAAGTTATTTTATACTTTTTAATAAACATAATTAGTATACAATATTTATTTTAATATTAAACTTCAATTTCAAGGGAAATATAGCCTATATGAAACTTAATTTTAGTTAGACTTTCTAGAATTTTAATTAAAAAATAAAACTTTATTATTTTTCTATTGTATTATAATTAATACTAATATTAACTCAGTAATTAGTTGAGTTGAGTAATTAGTACTCACAGTATCAGATGATGATGGCGAATTTATACTTTAAATGCGTTTGGTAAAGTGGTTGCCAATTTTACTTGTGATAATGATGCATTTACTAGGAGAGGTTAACTTAAGTCAACTAAGGATGAAGGAAAGGGTTTAAGTGACCAAAGACAAAATGTTCAAGTGAAATATGCAATAACTTATGACATTAGTAATCATTAATTAAGTTAACTAATTTTATTAATTATAATGCACAGTTATTTTTTTATTTGTATAATACTTGAAAGGTTAAATGCATTAAATATAACTTTTTTAAACTTATGCAACAATAACAATTTAGTAAAATTCCTCCTGATATGCGGAGTCTAAAAAGGTCCAGTAATACGCAGCCTTACTTCTAATTAATAGAGAAGTTGTTTTTGATAAACCCCCATGAAATATATATGTGCATATATATATTAAATAATAATATGTATAAATAAAAGATTATAATAAGAATAAGAATAAAAAATATGTATAAATAAAAATATAAAATAGTAATATTATATAATAGATAGATAATATCAATTTTAAATTAAAATGATTGAAATAATAAATATCAATTTTAAAATAAAATGATCGAAATAATAAAATAGTTAATATAATTAATTTGAATTAAATTTTGTAAAGATAGATTATAAATATTCAATATGATCATCAAATTTTTTATTTAGTTAAAACCTATTTTTTCCACTAAAACCTCTTTAATTTTATACCTAACAAACATGTATTTTCTCATAATATAACCAATATTGACATGTGGTTCTAATATTTGAAACATAATGCTCTTACTTAAAAGTTTAATTCACTTATTACTATACTAATATAATGTTCAAAGGTTATAATAATGGAAATTATTATTTTATGACTTTTTTTAACAAAAAATTGTTCATTAGAATTAAATAATTTATTCAATGTGATTTTATTTTTTCTTTCCTTCAACCCTGGGTCAGCCCATGAGCCTACTCCGCTGATTTTTTTTAAATAATTTTCTTAAAGTTAAAAGTGTAAAATAATTTTTTTTTTTTTAATTGAATCTAGGCTTAGTCTGCTTAAGCCTAGGCCTGTTTGAAGCTCAACTCTTTTGCTTAAAAAAATTGGATTTCAGGTAGGTTATGAGTCAACCCATTAAAAATAATTAAATTTAAATTTATGGGTCGACCTATTGCCATCCCTATCATTATTTGATTAATTGATCGTCCCATCATAATCAAGGTTTGGGCCTTACTTCATTATCCTTAATTAGCCCATCTAAACTTGTCCGGACAGGCCCATTGGGCCCAAAGAAGCATCTTACTGCCACGTGTCAATCGGTAGCATGGACTTTCTGTCCCTCAGTTGATAGTGTCGCAAAGGTGAAGAGAATTAGGGTTTTGGAGAGACGGAGAGACAATGAGCTAGGGTTTTAGGAACAAAAAGCTAATCTTTTTCCAAGTTCTAACACGAGAGCGAAAATGGGGTTTTGGGGTAAGTACTGTGACCAATGCCCTTTCATTTTTTTTGTGGATTTGCATTGGACAAATTTATAATTTGACTTGAGTGCGAAATGTTGCTTCCTGCTATTAGGAATGGAGGTTAAACCGGGCAAGCCACACCCTTTTCATTCCGACAATGTACAGGGAAGGCTTTACGTTACTCAAGTACGTCTTTTCAATAGCTCTAGTTCATAGTTATTGCGGTTGAATAGTTGGGCAATTTCTACTTTAGCTATTTGAGCTTCTGAATGTTTACTTTGTAATAATTCAGGCGACTTTAGGTCTTGGTTCCTCAAAAGATAGGACCATACTCCAGTGTTCT
>JAOQMM010000006.1:21684533-21700050 GCA_027563515.1 Erythroxylum platyclados
TTATAGTGACCAAATCAATTTGAGATCATGACTAATACATTGTTGTTGATCATTAGCAATGATAACGGCTCTAATCCAGTTGACTATATGTTCCGTAAGTATTGATGACTCTCTTCAAGACTCTTGTATAACTTCCGATTCCTTTCCCTCCAAATTGAGTAGATAGTCGTATGAAACGCAGTCGTATGAAACCTGAGGAAATTTACAAGTCTAGACATTTGTCATCCGACCTGAAGTTAGTTCTCGTCTTGCAAAAAAGGACTCGAACCTAATTGAATTCTGGATAAAGAGTCACATTTGACTTAGGCTAAGTCAAATTCTGAGCCGAACCGGTTACTTTGGTCATTACCATCTTTAATGTGATATGATGTCAACATGATGACATATAAAGGATGTACAAGTGAGATGGTTCCATGTGAGGTTCTTGTATGGTATGAGGAGCCCTTTATTAGTTTATTCTTTTGGGTGAAGACCCACATCTATAATTGGGCAAGAAGCTTCCCAATTCCCATGGATGTGGTTGGTCAATCATTAAACAATAACATAAACTAACCCTGTTCTCCATAGCTTTCGTTAGACACCTCGTATTCTATGGCTTCTCCTGCCAAAAGCGTCCCTTCCACACTTGTTCCCTCCTATAACATGCTTTTAAAAGGCTCAAAAACTTACAATCCTGTCAATTCAGCATCATCAAGCATCTTTTTCTCTGTTGATTCTCAGAGCCCTCAAAACCATGTTGGATTCAACTCTGGAATTTATAACTCAGGCTGTTTCCAGCTCCCTGTTCATCTTCTGCTGTTGTAATTTAATTATACTCGTGATCTTCGTTGGCTCAAAATCTGGCTCTGACTTGGATCAAGAAAGTGAGATTCCTGTTTCAGTGCCAATGGTCACCTACACTTGCACGAACGTGAACAAAGTGTCGAGCAAGACTGCTATATTATCCAACTCCCTGGAGACTCGGACTACCAGCAACAGGGAAGATGACAATGGAGATGCACATGATGAATTAAGGAGAAGGGTTGAAGAGTTCATCGAGAAAGTTAATAGAGGCTGGAGAGCAGAACTAGTTGAGGACTCCAGGTTGAGTGTAGAAGTAATCCCAGATAAGAGATTGGAAGTTTCCTAATGCTTCAGAAAAACTAAACTTAACAGCATCGTCTGAATACATCTGCTGTGCCGAGTTCCTACTGCTTTTGGAGAGTTTGTTATAACAACAGAACAGTTTTTTGTATTAAACACAAATGAGACAGTTCATGGTATTAACGGTGTACTTTTCTGTTCTGGAATGTGAGCCTCCGTACATTCTTTTGTATCTGCCGCCATAGTGGGCATTAGGAAAAGTAACAGTAGAGATGTTCACCGAACTGGAAGTCTACCGGAAAGTTACAGAATAGCTATATTCAAACCCCTGACATGGGTCAAGGACATACAAATTGATGCTAAAGGTTGCAGATTCTGATCAAAATGAAGAATGCAATGCCTTGAATTCTGAATTCTATGAAATCTGCAATCCATGTAATTCAGAAACACAATATCCTCATCTCAAGTTCATTCATTTATGAAAGTACTCAATCAGAAGAGTGACACACCAGGATCAGTACACCTAAAATGCTACTACAATAACTCTTGACACTACAAAAATTACATCATAACAACGGCCACTGCCACAGACTGATCTAACAACAGAAGGTCCTACCAAAACCTAAGGAAGAAGAGTACACTTGTCGGTTAAAATCCATTAGGTGTTTAACCCTAATTCTTTGATTGAAAGCTAATAAGTTCAAGCCTGATATCGTTTCAGCAGCATGACATTGATAAATCGACATGTATGTGTTCTGTCAGCTAGATGTGTCACAGTTTGACTTCCCATCTTCAGGTGAAGAAGATGTACTGTCAGTAGCAGGGTCCCTAAAGGCCTGAAAGGGGTTAATAGGACCCGAATTGTCTCCATGGACGGATGCATCAGGTACGGGAATTGGCTTTACTCCAGCATAGCTAGCCTTCAAGTCTTCAGCAGTGATAACAGTGACAGAAGGAACAACCGGTGCAGGCCCAATTCTTTGTTTCTTGTGCTTATGCTCCTGTCGGTGACCTGGGAGAAAACTACCCACTACAACCTGATGCAAGCAAAGAAGTTGAGAAGATGAACATTGAAAAGATGAAATTTAACAATAGTTCAAATGATCCAGCAGAATGACTGCAAAATCACACAAAAGCAGTGTCTTTTCGTGAAAGATGATCATTATATCATCTTCTCAGATTTTCATCATGTTCTAAACTTTGTGAAGCACGAAGTGTTCAATTTTTCAATTCAAAAACCAAGAAAAGAAGGGAAGCATACAGTTGTAATTTATTAGAATTGAATAATATCAAATAGATTTATAACATAAGTGGAACTGTGGAACCTGAACTGGGCCAGCAGCTACTAGCAAACCAGCTAATCCTCCCCCAACAACACGTCCATCTGGACCTGCCAAAGAGACACTCATTCCACCAGATCTGCTCTTTGTTCCTTCATTCTCAGTAGGCATAAATGATCCAGATAAGGAAAGTATCTCAAAACAGCCCTGAAAAAGATCGGTTGATAGTGTCTTAATCTCTTGAAACTGCTAATCGTCTAAAACTTTTAAAGTGGTGGCTTCATAATTAGCATGCCAAATAAATTCTAGAAGCCGTTTTAAGTCCAGCACGCAACAAATATTGGGGAGATCACGACACAAAAATACCTAGAACTATATAAGACTACAACATGCTCTGGAATCCAAACAATGATTTAAGCTCATTGATCTGTTTTGAGTTAGAACAATAATTCCCAATTCCCAAATAACAGCTTACACTACATTAAATATAACCAATTCAAAGAATAGAACCTTATGACTGCTGGGCATAGCAGCAGAAAACTAGCCAGCCTACCAATCCCCGTTCAAGGATGTTGCAAACTGCAAAGAATCTATTTTCACTCATCTGACAATTGCCACGAGTGTTTTCTTATATAAGTATACAGGTTGTTATGCAAGTAGAGAGGCTGTTATACAGATTGTTATGCATCCCATATTCTTAACTAACTTTGTCCGGAGAACTTACAACTTACAATTGTTGAAACTACAATTGTAAGGTTCAAATTATTCTTCTTCTACAAAGGATAAGGAAGTGTAAGCGCTACTCCAGGTATATACACCAGTCAGTGAGTTCTAAAATCATTGGTCATCAAAGTACTGAAATCCAATCAAGTTGCATATACATTAAATGAAGACAAAATGTAATACCTCATATGTTAGGGTACCACCAGAGGAAGTAGGTTGACGAAGTGTAACATTTGAGATTGTGCCATTTGCAGAAAGAATGCAGATGGCACGAGCGCCTTGTTGAGAGAAAGACATAACTTTCATAGAAACATCCTATATCAACAAGAAGGAAAGTGATTCAATATCCTTCCAAAATAAAATGACCACCAATTGCAGAAGTCGCCAAATAATCTTTCTTTAATGACCAGTATCTGGTGAGACAATGATCCATTACAATGAAAAATAGACTTTGCATAGATAGGAAACTTGACCCATGTTCAATTATCACAAGATAAGCGGAAGCAATTAGTTTATTTTGAGTCCATATAGATTTAAAATATGATTAGAAAAAGGGTTTACTGTTGGCATGTCTAATTCATGTTTTCAATTTTTTCTTGACCACATACGATGGGAACCAAGCTGATGCATAATGGGTTATCATACATTACCAAGATTAACTTGGGAAAATCTTAAGACATACCTCACCAGCATTAACAGTGAGCAGATGGGGGGTGAAATTTGCTCCAACTAAGTATGCAACACTTTTACCTGAAATAAGAGATTCCAGAAAATCAGAAAAAGCTTGCAGTTTTGGAGTTTAACTAATCATAACCAAGAGGTGTGTATATAACAGCTGAGAATAGTTGTTCTATTATAGAAAATAAATGAAGTCATAATATTTAACAGGAAAGCTTGCAAGTCAATCAAACTGAAGACGTGCTAATTGTAATTGATCAATTAGTCATTGACCCGACCAAAAATGAAGAATAATGAATGAAAATTTTGTGTAACATGGTGGACAAAGAATCTACTCTGTGATAATGCAACCTTTTGGTGTGAAGTTGACGGTTCGCTCTCACGTTATTCTTCAAAAGTTCATTGAGAAATTTGTACTATCTGCATAATTGTAGCTCTATTTATCAAATTCTTCTTTCAAAACCTTATTTTAGCAATCAAAGTTATCACATTTTAAAAACTTCAGAACCACACAGTAAGCAGGATATTAAAAATATTACTAGCTTAAGACAGATCTGGATCCAACCATACTGTCCAAGTTGTTCTTTGCCCATCCAACAAAGTGTCAAATTAGATAGAACAAAAACATCCTCTGCTTTCTTTCAGAAACTCTACTTTTGTTTCCTTCACCGCAAGGACAACATTCTCCTATCTGTAAGAAAGAAAAAGAAGATTCCTTCCTATTACGTTATCCTCATCCACATATTCTCTCCCATTAATTCCAGAATGGGACACAAAAGAAGAAGAGTCAGGGGAAAATGGTCCCACATCAAACTCCTACCTGAGCTCCAAATCCAAAACAAAACAAAAAGATCAAGTCTTTGATTGACCCACCTAAGACTTTGCATCATCAGACTATTATAAACACCCATCAACAGGTAACGGGGTCACAGTGTTTCAATAGTGAAAGCGTGAAAATTCAACAGTTGGGTTAAATTTCCAAGAGCATAAAAGAAAGAAAGACAATATGATCTACTATACCTGGGCTTTCGTAGTCAAAACTACGCTGCTTCTTCACTAAGTCTACAGGCCGCCCTCTACCACGTTTCCAAGCTGAAAACTCTCCGCTGAGCGGAATTGACGACGATATCGGCATCGGTGACAATGCCGTCGCTACTGACCCGTCAGGTCCATACTTTCTGGGTCTCCCTCTTTTCTTCTTCACCACCGCGACTTCCGTCGCCTGCGATTGACCCACCGTTGACCCACCAAAAAGGATAGGCTTTTGATCTGGGTTAGGGTTAGCGGTGGGAATCGGGTTTGGGGTTGAATTTTCGGTTCTAGGGGCCATTATATAGCTCTCCGGAGCTTCATCACCTTTCACCGTTACTCCTGTACTCATTCCCGCTGTTGTCTGCATTTACTCATAGATCACTCAAAAATCCTAAGACCCCAAAAACCTCACAAACCTGAAAAGTCAAAACTTTGAACCCCAGGTGGTTAAATTCTACTAAAGATCAAAACTTTATGGAGAGAATGAACTCAAATAATCTTCTAAGCTTCATAATGTGAAAAAATAGATAAAGATACAATGGTTTGGATTGAATCTTCAAAGATCAGGAAGAGAAATAATATAAAGAACAATGGAAGGGATTCTTCTGGGTTTCAGAAGTCCGCCATTGCAGAGCATGCACAGAACTTCAATGGCGACAGATGAATTTCACAAAAAAATCGTGAAAATTGGAAAAATTTTAAAGTTGAAAAATTGCAAAAACAATTTTTGAGTGAGGAGAATTTCTTACAAGCGGAACGAATTTAGGGTTTTGGTAAGAAAAAAGGAGGAGAAATTAAAATAAAGTAGGAAAATAGGTAATTTTAAAAGTAAAATAATCAATATTTTAATTGCAATATTCAAAGTATTAATTTTGCTTAAGAAATGGTTCACGTCCGCTTAAGAGTATAATAAGGGTGATTTAAAAATAAAATGGCAGATCTGGTAAATTGAAATTATTTAAAAAGCTCATTGAATTTGAGAAAAAGAAATTCTCTTTTTATTATTAGTTTTCCTCTTTAATTATTTAGACCCATAAAAAATAGTTTTAAAGCTGTAAAGCTAACATTTGGAATCATACCAGTTTTCAACAACCAACTTCTTTATCTTTTTGAATATATTAAAGTTGATTATAAAAAAATCTGAATCAATTGCCCTCTCATTTAAAGAAATTCACTTATTGCTGCCAACCAAAATCTAGGTTGCTTCAAGTTTGATGCTTTTTAAATTTAATTAGGATTATTTTAAATCAACCAAATTATACACATTTATAGTAATGTATTCATAATTATCAATGCAAACTTAAAAGAAGAATAAGAAGAAACTCACTTTGTCAGGTATCTCCAATTTTCATAAATTTGTCAGCAAGTTCATTCCTTTTCCTTCAAAAGTTAACAAGTTGTAAGAAAACAGAACCGATTTGAGGTTGAAGATGAAATAAACAGAAAAACATCAACAGCAGAAGACATGCTACCTGTGTTGTGTGTCTGAATCCAATTTCAGGTCAAAATGAAACAACCAATATGTGTGTATTGCAGTGAATGTAAGAAAAGTTCCGAGGCAAACAACAATCTTTGTCCTTTCTCTTCTTCTGATACATCTATCTCAACATACAAGTTGGTGGCATTCAAGAAATAGCAACTGAAGTTTTAGTGTGGGATTTGAATAAGTGGAGCTGACATTGATCAAGAAAACAACTTTTAACAGTTTAGCCTATATACACTGCAAGAAAAAGCCAATTATAATTGACTTGTAACCTGGAAAACGAAATCCTCAGATTAAAAAATGGCAAAAGATGATGAGAGATTCAAATGGAGGCAAACATATGTGATTCAGTGACAGGATTTTTTATTCAAGTTCACGTTAAGAATGTTGAACTTGTATCAATGACTTTATATGTGCTCTGGGAACAACAAATCCGGCTCTTCTTTCCTCAAATGAATATTCGATCTCTTCAGGAAGTTCATCAACCGGATAAGCACCATAGACCGGTTGGCGGGCTGGAGTTATAGCAGTCTGCATTGGAATTGAAACTGTTGAAGGTGTTGTGGGCACAGGAATTGGCATTGCCTTGGGAGTCCTATTCTCTTCATATGCAGAAGTTGTCTTCAAAGGAGTTGTAAAGGAGAGTGTCTTCTTTGAGTCAGCTTGCGTTATGGCCACTTCTTCCAACATATTTGCTTTTGATGATACTGTTGATGATATTGGTGAGAATGGCTTCCGAATCATTGCTGAATCTGGTTCACGAGTACTCGCAGCACCAAAAGAAGGTTTTTGAACAGGAAGACTAGCAACTTCTGACCCTCTTCTACCTACATAAGAAAACAAACATGACATTCTGGTGTTTCAGTTAAGACCACTATTGACCTCCCTGCTACATAACAGCTTTTTCTCCAACTAAAGACCAGAACCCTTGCCCTTTTCCTCAATAAAACCGAGAAATAGCCTCTTTATTACACAAAATCAAACACAGAAGTAACTTTTCGTAGAGCTAGGACTCACTTCAAAATTTGTGTGATAAAATTTATGCAAAACATTCAACTTGATCACTAAAACTTTTTCTCAACTTTTTGGAATAAACCTCATCTAACAGAGCCAACAGAAAACTCAGAAGGAATAGAACCTATTTCTTTAACTATTAATAAATTTTGTGAAGAACCAGTTGATGTTCTTTCCAGACTCCAGAAGGAGATTGGCAAGCTGTTATTCCTCAATTTCGATTATATCCCCTTCAACAAAGAACAAAAAGAGGAGAAAAGCAGAGACATTCAGCAAAAGTCCCTGGATACTAAGTCCTCTGCAATTTGCAGCTTTAAAAAATGACTTACTAGCTGATATAGTGGAAAGAGCATCATCCTGGCGATAACCAAAGTGGTCATTTTGGTGCATGCGCTCCCCTTTCGTTCCATGACGAGAAAAGGGTGTAGCTTTGCTGTCAGCTTTAGGAGTTTGAAGCATGGTTCCACCAACAGAGAGCCTTCTATTATTTGCACCTCCAGTTGAAAACCTAGGTGCTTTTTTCACATTTTGAGCTTTTGAAGGGCTTGGCTTTGAGCCATAAAGAGCTTCCTGCTCTGCTATAAGCTGTACCTTCAGTTTTTTCTGATCCTGAATAAACACAAACAACAGCATTCCATTAACATATCCGTGCAACTAGAGTTCAGTTCACCACATAAGAGATGTGATTGACTAAAATGAGAGGTCCATACACGCTGCCTCCGCTTTTCTTCTTCTTTCTCTTGCCGCAATACTGTGTACTCTTCAAGCATTGAAAGAAGGCGAATCTGGGCAATGTTCATGAAAGAAAGTTTTTAAGTCGAATTTGAAAAGAAAATGGAAAATAAGTTGTTGCACCAAAGGGGCGCAACCAGTCAAGAGTTAAACCTCAAGAAGGAAAATTGAACTTACACCATCATATAAGAATTCAATCCCTCTCTCATATTCCCATGCAATAGTTTTTGAAGCCAATGCCTCCACCATACCTGAGAATCTCAAGAGAATATTTTCACTTATTTATTAATTATAATCACACCGGTGATTTCATGCAGTCTAGCAAAAAATTTCCAGATTTAAAATTAACAACCCTCTGTATGAACTGGCAACTTAAAAGAGATCCATTGATCTCAGGAAAACAAATTGAAAAGGTCAAATAAAAAATGCAAGATGAAGTCATATGGCTAAACACCACTTTACAAGTCAGATGATCAAAAGTAACTGATGTTGTAAAACATAGAACACAGCATGTACCTGGAAGCTTATTAACCAAAGATCGGGCCTTCTCAGCACGTTTCAGAGTAAGATGAGCACCTTTTCCAGCATTATATCGGTTATCATCCTGTGACATCCCCAAGAGAGACTAAGCAAAACATAACCTAATGGTTGTTGGACTAAAAGTACTAAAAAATGATGTAAACATTTTACCCTGTTATACTCCTCAAGCCAACACTCCTCCTCACAGGCAGCTAGCCATTTCTCAACCTTTTCAAGTATATCTTTCCTACTAAAAGCTTCTTCTTTAACATTTGCAATTTGAAGCTCTATTTGTTCAAGGATAATAGCTGGGTCCACATTCCCTGAAATAGAATGAATGACTTGAATATCTGGAAAGATTAAATGGATAAAATAGTATTAACTTGCTTCAAGTATTTTGCACAATCACGAGTGATACCAGACTCTATAGCTTCAATAGCATATTCTATTGCATTATCTGCTTCTGGAATTAAATGTGTCTTTCTACAGATCTCCTCTAATTCTGATCTCTTTTTTAGAACAAGTTCCTTCATCTTGCTTGATTTCAACTCTTCCAGCCGAGATACTTCTGCCTCAACCTACATAGTTTTCACTTATTCTTGTAAAGATCATAAGTCCAGCCTTGCAAAGCTAAAGTCAGGAAACCAAACAGGGAAACAATAAAAGCATGCCCAGTATGTCACTCACATATTTGATGATGTCCAAAGAAAGAGTGTTTGGTTCAGTTATTTCATGTTCTGAAGCAGCTATGTTGCAAGTAACATTTTGAAATATTTGTTGTTCTTCTAAAGGAGTATCCATCAAATGCCAAAGCTCCAGCATCGTTGTTGCAAGATCTTGGAGCTGTCATAACCAAGGACAAAATAATGTCAATGCTGAAAATGGTATTACATACGATGCATATGGAAGAAAGGTCCAAACTTATATCACCTTCTGCATTCTCTGTATTTTAATCTCTCTCAGTTTGGATATTGCAGTAGCAAATTGTTGGATTGTATCACTACTTATGCTCCTTGATCCTTCAGGGTCCCCATAAGTTGGATGAACTTCATTTATGGTGTGCTTGAAATCCATACCGAGAACTAAGCAAAGTGAGTTCAAAGTATCCAGGAGTTCATGAATCTGCTTCAATCGATTGTTCTGCAAAGGTAATGGATAAGTTAATCAGTGAACATCATTCAGAAGCAGAGAATTCAAACTTGAAGATGACAGAAGAAAAATAATAACCCAACTTTCTCATTTTCTAGTGCTTGGAGCTCTCTGTGTAACTCTTCAAGTTTTCTCAAGGACAGATCAGTTTCATCTACTTGCAGATGATCAGCAGACCCAAAAATCTCATTTGAGATCTTCTCTATTTCTTCTAGAACTTCAACAAACTGATTTCTTCTGTCCGATTTCCTCTTTCGCATCTCTTCCAGTTGTGGAAGAATATTTTGAAACTCTTCCTTCAAGCTTCCAGAACTTTTATCAACCTGCCAAGAGGCAAAATTATTAAACTGGAATCACCCAGGTTACAGTCATTATGGTAATGACAATCTCAAAATAGTCTTGAGATTAAGTTTACAATTTGAATTATAATTGCCACCAATTTCACCAAGTGTTCTATGCAACCGCAATTATTTTAATAGGAGAAATATGATTTTCCTTTTCAATTTCCATAATTCAAAAACCTTTATAACTTGTCTGAGTCATAAATTATAACTTTTTAAAACAGTCATATATTCCTGGTTACAAAAGTCAAGAGACTTGATGTCACTTGAAACTAACCTGTCTAATATGTACCGGCCTTTCCCCCATGGCAGAACAAATTGCCGCAAGTTCTGCTTCAAAATCTGCAATAGTCTGTCTTAGCTGAGCTCTATTCTTGTTTGCCTGATCCACCTTTCTTCTATACACTTCAAGACACTCTTGTTCAAGCTCAAGCAGCATTTTATCCCTATCAGTATCTGACTCCCCAATTTCATCCCAGATTATCTGAATTTTGTAAAACATAAGGAAAATGTGAATACCTAATTTGCAGTAGGCAAAAGATGCAATATGAGAAAGAATAAGCACAAAGAACACAAGATGAATAGAGTCAATGATCTCCACAAACCTGCAACTCACACAAAAGAGTTCCACAAGTTGTTTCCACTTGCAGAAGCGGATTTTTCTGGTGATTAGACATGTTGATGCAGCTTTTTCTGCACAAGAAAGTTTCTGCACACAATCACAAGCAACAAAGCATAAAAGATGAGACTATAAAAACACAGTAATGGATATATAAATTAACAAACATTAAGACTAGCATATCTTACAGAGTCCCTAAAATGCATTTATTCAAAGGACTAAACTTCAAACCACAATAAAATCATGAAGGATTAGACATTAGGAGGAGGCCTTCAGGTATACACTATCATCACAAGAACAATTCTAACTTTTCATTTTCTTTCGAGTGATGACATCAATCTTACTGTAAATTTGCTATTCCGGGTAACAATCTTTAGCTGCAATTACCATACAAATCATCCCCAGTTCACACTTACAATTCAATCACTTTCATTTGCCCATTGGTGATTATACAAATAACAGGTGACAAGGAATCAAAATTAAGCTCATCTAATACAGAAAGTAAATAACAGTTGGTTGTCATGTGTAAGTAATAAGTACAGTAATATACAAACAAACGCAATATCTCAAAAGCGCAGACTCTGACAATCAGTTGCATGAGCACTGACCTGACAAGAAACCAAGCGAGAGAGAGTTGTTAAGTGGGTAATAGGTCAAACGTTAATTGATTTGTTGTTTGTTAACACCGAGAAGAGAATTTCCTGGAAAATTTGAAACTTTCCAGGAAAAAAACAATAATACGAATAGATGATTGATAAGTACTGGTCAAAATAGTCCAATCCTATACATTTCTAGAGAAAAGGTCTCAACTTTGATTCGAATTTTGAAACAGAGAGAGCCGTTTTGAGGTAGAAAAGAAATAAAAGGGACCGTTAAAGAAAGAGTGTTGTTTGTTATGATTGGATTCTTTAGTGAGAACCATGTCGATTTGAATTTCAAAACGCAATCAGCAGGGGTCCTATAAATTCGATTGTACAAACCAACGGTCAAGATCAAATCTTGAGCCTTTCTGTGATCGATGGTCACGACAAGTAGGCTCAAACGGGGTTTTGATTTCTGGAAACGTTCAAATTAGGTGTGGCGATACCTGAAACCGGAGTTTCGGGTTAAAACTTAAAACATAAGTTATTCGGATCGGGTCAGATTGTGTTCGATTACCTTAATTTAATATTTAAATATTTTTATTTAAATACAAATTAGCTTTAACTCAAATTTCAATTAATTTAAATTAAATCTATCAATTTTAAATTAAGTCTAATTTTTAGCACCCTTTAATAAAAAAATTGACTTCATTTAGGATATAAGTCATTTTGTATCTATCTCAAGCTAATTAGCATCATGCAGTAATGATCTAATCAAGCCTTGATTTAAAGTTTTTTTTAATAATTAAGTTCAATTTAAGATTTAATTAAATTTTAAACTAATTTGAACCAATTTAAATAAATTCGTGTAAGACTAGAATTTACAAATTCAAATTTTTTAATTTTTTAAATAGTATTCATCGAATATTTGTCAACTATAGTTGTTAAATTCTATTATCAAGTAGTTGGATCAAATTTAATCCCTCTCTGAAAAATATGCCTAAGAATTTGATGAAGAAGATCTCAGCTTTAGATATTTAAGAATTTAGAAGATAAAGAACTGAGGTAAATCTGACTCTACAATAGATTGATCCTCACAGAATATGTAACCTGATCAACTAGGTATGTGCAAGTGTTCAAGGTTGCTTGGCAAAGAAAACTTGCAGCAACTTCATGATGGTGAGCTTTTGCTGTCACCAATTTCCCTCCGTATAATTTCAAGTAAAAGTTCATTCCAGGTATCAACTGGACCTGGCATGCACCAGTGCAGGCAATCCTGTGGTGGAGGCCTTCCATCGGGACCGCATTTCGTGGTCTTATTCGGGTCATGGCTTCTGTATGGACCTGGATGACCGTCATGGCGGTAACTGAAGGCTTCAGTTATATGCATCAACTTCAGCTTTGATTTGTTTGTTTTCTTCTTAATTGCACGCTCAAAACCTGTTACCTGCTTCGGGTACATTATAATTGTGAAGTTATTTTCAACCAGCTCGCCAGGGAGAAGAGGCTTGACTTTTCCAGTGCACGATCCACCGGTGTTCCAGGCCCCGGATTCATAATGAACAGGTGAATAGGAGCGTACAACGGTAAGTCCGGTATAATTTGGATTGGTGACAAGAGATGTGAGAATTGTCTCAACAGATATCTCAAATGCTTTGATATTGTTAACCTTCATTGGAGGAGACTCCTTTGGCCACCACAACTGTCCCACAGTTTCATTGTTCAATACACTGACTGCTTGGTGAACCAGTGGCCTGAAGAGATAACAATCACATCAAAGTTTGGGATGAACTTCATAACATTCTCATCTGGAGTATCCAAATGAAGCTTGGCAATACCCTCTGGAGCAAATTTAAAGCGTTCTGATGTTTGATGAACAAGCCAAGATGACCATATCCGAACTATCATAGTGGATGTTGAACTGAAGTAAAACCGATGCAAGATTCGGTTAGCACGAGTTTTGGGGACTTCCACCTGAAAATAAGATGACTAATCACAGTAACATATCCAATTATAATGTGTCAATACATCCTGACAAAATCAGAAAGATTCAATGGTACAAAAGAATCAGATTATTCATAAGAACCTGTAATGTTTGTTTGGAAGAAAAAGGAAACCAAAAGAATCAGACTGTAAGAGCAAATCAGAAATTGACATCAAAAGTATAAATCTTGTGCCAAAAGTGTTATTCAAGTTCACTAATGATCAACCGCAGAGGCTGTTTACAGAAGTAAAGTATCGGTAGATTAAGATGTAACGCTTCACACTTGCCTGCCAGAGAATGCATAACATAGATTCCATCTGGTTTCGAGCAAGAGAGTCTCCAATAAAAGCAAGTGTCTTCCCCCTCATCAGCTCCAGAAATTTCTTTGCATCAAATCGCGGAAGATCACATCGAGAAGGTTTCCATCGCCAATACTCGTATTCTCCATCAGGTCTCCCATTTCCTTGGCAGTTTTGTGTCTGAGTAATGATAGGGCATGTATTGTTTTTATAAAGCGGTCCCAATGGATCATAAAACCAACTTCCATGGTACAGATCACAGCCTATATTTCAAGCCAGAAACCAAACCATAATGTTAATAGATAAAGAGATCAGGACAACAAGAGAATCCAAGAGTATACCAACAGGTATATTTCTAAATAAGCAAACTCCCTGTGAACGTTACTAAAACCTATGAGATAAGCAAATACCAAAAAACAAGTACCTGAATCGTCTGAATTGGTCCTGGTTTCATCGCCGGTCACAGCAGATATAGTTGGTTTAGTTCGAGAACTAGTGGCTCGGTTATTATCATCTGATTTTCTGTCAGCAATACCAGAATCACCAGGTGAGGTACCCTTTACATCAGTGGAAGTAACTGAATTGGTCTGAGCCTTCTCCTTGTTCTCTTTTCTGGTATCATTAGCAGCAACTTTTAGATTTATCACAGATTGCAAATTCTTATCAGTAACATCAGCAGTACCATTTACACCACTGGAGCTAATAGGTGTTTCCAAGTTAGACAGAGACGGAGAAATATAAGGGGTCACATTTACATTAATTTCTTGGTGGCCTTCAATGAAGGTTTGATCCCGATGACCTGTGGTCAAAACCAACTTGTTGGAATTAACAGTATCTTAAAAATAAGTATGAATTGTGGTACCTATCGGGTATGGGACGAGAAGCAAAGAAGCAAGAACTAAGAATAAAGCAAGGCATCCCAAAGAGACCATCAAATAAGAAAGAGAAGCTTTAGGAGAAGCCATTTTCATGGCTTCCAAAATCAATCTTATACGTATATATATATATATATGTATATAGAAATATGAAACATGAGGAACATGAACCTGAACAAATCAAGCTGGGGTTACTGATCAATAGATTCCCCTATTTGAAAAACCCCACTTCTGAGAACGACCAAGTAATCAAAACTTAATCTTGCTTCCAGGGCTGAACCAACGTCGCTGAAGATCGAATCTCCATCGCCAATCTGGAAGAATAAAGTGAAACACCATTATTAATTAGTAAAACCAAATGCAGAACATATGTTCTATTTTTTTTCTATAGAAATGCGAGACGCGCGCATAACGAACCTGAAAAAAAAAAAAATTTACCTGCATCGTCCATCGATAAAAAGCAAAAGCTCTAATCTTTGAAAAGAGAGAGAAAAATCGTGAGACGGGATCCAAATCGGACCTTTTGAAAGTCGCAAATTTTCATGATTTTGGCGAAGAAAAATAGTGACAGGGATCGTTGTTCTGCAGGTGTTACCAAGCAGAATGTACAAATACAATGAGTCAACGTAGGATCTGGTGTCCTCCGACATTTCAGCTTTAATTGTCCAAGCTATTTCAGGAAGTCAACCTTTCCTTAACTCACTGGCAGTTTAGATTACGTAACTCGTAAGAGCTTTAAAATGTGATATGATCAGGATTTAGCGTTGACTGATCAACAAATGAAGGGATTTGAAGACCGAGAGAAGTACGCAGAGTGTCATCAATTGATGAATGGGATTCAGATAAAAACAGGAAACAGACATGTGGACGTGACCGCACGTAAGTGCAGAGACGAGATCGTCTCTCCTACCGACTATGCCTGTCAGCCTGTGTCTGAAATTAAAATGTCGTCAATCTCATTAAAAAAAATTAACAATTAATATGGAGAATAACAATGACCAGGACCTTCCAATTGCCATCAGAAAAGGAACCAGAGAGTGTACAAAATGACCATTATACCCTCTTGCACATTTTTTGTCGTTTAAGAATTTTTCATCATCTCATAAAGCTTTCCTTGTAAGCCTG
>JAOQMM010000006.1:21717862-21736273 GCA_027563515.1 Erythroxylum platyclados
GAATTTGATCCCATATGCTTCGGCAATAGGATCAATCATGTATGCTATGTTATGTACAAGACCTGATATATCATACGTTCTAAGTGTTACGAACAGATATCAATCAGATCCCGGTGAATGTCACTGGAGCAAGAAGCATGTCAGAGTGAGGCAACCTCCGTCAGTTCCATTTCTCTGGGAAGAAAAACCCGGAATACCCAAAAAGGATTGGAAACCTGAGGTTGCTTCAGCTGCCCCAGTTGTTGTACCACCTCCGGTCAAGCTCGTCGCCTCAATTCCCTTCAACTGGGAAGAAAAACCTGGAAAGCCTTTGCCCTGCTTCTCGCCTGTGTTGAAACCAGCAACAGAGACTCCACCATTGAAGCTCACTTCTTTGTCGTCGCCTCTGGTTCGTATTCCAGGAGTTGGAAGTGAGGGCAACGGCTATGGAGAACATGAAATGTTGGGCATGGATCTTGCATGGTTGACTTTTGAAGATGATTCAACAAGCTCATCATCCTCTGCAGTGGAAAATCGTCTTGCTTCATCAACCATGATTAGTGCAACTCCAACGCAAGTAGACATCTCATTGGAAGGTCTGAACAACCAGTTGGAGAACCCATCATCACCAGCTTCAGAAAGTGGTAGCAGCACAAGTAGCTATGCAACTGGCATCTCAAGCCTTGTGGGTGATTCTTTCTTGGAGTGCCTATTTCCAATGATTCCACCTCATTCTGGTTATCTTGAGAAGTTTGCGCACACCAAAAAGGGTTCTGTTACTCCACCAGAGGTAAATGGTAGAGATTTCAGTCATGAAACTGCTGAGAGTGTCATGATAAGGAGACCACCAACACTTGGAGAACTGATCATGATGAGCAGGAGGAGGAGTTGCCAAAGGAAGGCTGCTCAGAGGAGAAAGCACAATCTTTCAATGGTAAAATTTCTAGTTCTTTCTTCTTTTCCAACATTATATGAGATTAAAACTGGATTCGGATATCAGGTAATGATAAGCAACTACGAGGTATAGGCAGGCAAAAGCCATTATCAGAAGACAAGAATCGACATTCATTATCTTCTTCCTCTCGGCAACTACTTTTACATATCTGCTATGTCTGAAGGAGATTCTAAAAATTAACTTCTGTTTCCTGGTTGCAATTCATTAGGAATTTATCAAGAAGGAAGCTTTTGGATGCTGCATCATTGGAAGTGGCTTCAAAATTACAGAAGGATTTCACTGGAAGAGAAGCCGAGCAAGATTGGACCTAATATAGGTTGATTCTATGGATTAGTATTATAGTGCCTTTGTGTACTTCCCACTTCTTGTACACATGCAATCTACTTTAATTTACACGAGTTTCATATTCTGGGTAAACTCAGGATGTATAGTTCAACCTCTAGTACTTCAGTACCTTTTCATCTCGAGAAAAATTATTGGAAGAGTAAATTTCAAAGAGCAATGCCACAAGTAATCAAGGAAAAGGTTTTAAATAGCCAAAATTGTAATATTTCAACTGCGAGATTTACAAGCTTCTACTACTCGACTGATCCGTTCCATCACCACGGGAATATCTTCTTGAGTTAAACTAGTAAAACAACACCTAAACCATCCTGGTTCTATGCAGTGACAGGCTGAACCAGGAGTTACATTAATCTTAGCAATGTTCAACAGTTTATCCCATAACTCAAGCTCTCCTTTCTCACTGTAAGAAGGGATCAATTTACTCATATCAGCCCAACAATAAAAGCCAGCACTGCTCTCTGCGCACCTGATTCCTAATTCCTTGAAACTCTCAACAAATGAATGATATATTTCATATATCCTTCTTCTGTTTGTTTCCATGTACTCCTGAATGAATTTTGTATCAGAAAGCATAGGAATTAGTAACCTTTGGCTTGGGGCAGATATGCAAGAAAATCTACACAACTTTGTAGCAGCAGCCAGAACACTTTCATTGTAGGAATAGATAAGTCCAACTCTAAATCCCGGAAGAGAAAGGTCCTTCGATAGCCCATATATGATGTGAACCATGCTTTTGTCGAATTCTTCTGCCTCAAGAACCTCAGCAATGCTGACAAACTTCTCATCTGTACCATAGACAGAACCTGCAAATATTTCATCAGAGATAATGTGTATGTTCTTGTCTTGGGCAAAGTCCAATATATCAATAAGCGTGTCTCGCGATAATATATTGCCAACAGGATTTGCAGGATTGGAGAACAGAAGTCCACGAACTTTTAGGCCTCGTTTTTTTGCCTGAGTATATGCTTGATCTAGAGCAGTGACACTTAAAATGAAGTTGTCAGTGCTACGGCAGTGAACAGGCACTAGTTCCACTCCAGTTCGCCACCTGATATCCCTATCAAAACTGCATAACATTTTCTCCATAAGCTTCAAGTAGAGGCATGCAAATGGAAAGTGAACAATATTGATTCAATCTGCTTAAAAAAAGCCTAAATTTATCATTGCAAGCTAAAAATTACCCTGGATAATAAGGTGTAGGAATAAGAAATGCGTTTCCAGGGTCTGCCAAGCAAAAACACAATATCTCTATCGCAGGAGTAGCACCAGCAGTTAACACCATCTTTGTAGGGTCAAATGATACTGCTCTTCCCATAACCTGTGACATGAAACTTGCCATAGCCTGCAAATTTGAGAAGCCATTACAATTTCATCGTAAGTTCATTGTCCATGCTATTTGCAACAGCCATAGTCAGAGCAGATTCAATTGTAAGTCCAGCTCTTTCAAAGCAACCAAATTAGCTAGTAGGCCCATTGTCAAATTAAGTAACTTAACACCAAAATTGCAGTAGCAATACAAATGAAGTGAACATGCATAAACATGATTAAAACCAAGAAATCTTTAACCGCAAAGATTGAATTTTCAAGTCAGAATCAATAACCCAGTTTCGAAAATTCTTACCACTTTGAGCTCCATCAATCCACCGTGCGGCTGGTACGTCGCGATCCCGTTGATACTAAAATTACCACCATTGCTCCCCATTTGATTCTCACACATCCATTTCTCAATCAAATCAAAACACAACTGAACCCAACAAAAAAAAAAAACAACACAACATTGATTCAGACATAGACAGAGACGGTAAAAAAACAATAGAAAACAAGAAGGCCGAAGACACTCTCACTCACTCTGTTCTCAGACAATCCAAGCTGAACAATCCCATTCGGCTTCTCAATCCTGTCATACGGGTCCTCCAAAACCTTATCCAACCCGACATAATACGGAGACTCATTCGGTTTGGCGATGGTCAAAGCTCGGCTGGAGACCCGAACCGGTTGGTTCAGTAAATTGGACCGGGAAGACGTTCTGGGAAGCGCCGTCAAGTTAGACGACGAAGTTGAGGGCGACGGAGGGTTTGACGATGTTTTAGGAGGAGAACGGTGCCGTTTGAGGTAAAGCTGAAGAAAGTAGAAAAGTGTACATGGGATTAGAGTTCCCAGTATGAGACCTCCTCTCCCTTGAACCACGCCTTGAAGAGGTACAACCAGTCTCATTCCGGTGGCTCCGGTGGGCTTTCGGGACAGTTCAGGGTCTTCTGATTGGGTTTGGGTCATGGGTTGACCCGCCAGAGCTTCGTAGAGGAAGAGACAAAGCAAACAAGATTGGATTTTGTTTTGGTGGTTTTAGAAATTTGGAATTTTGGAGGCTGAAAATCAGAGATTACTGACCCCTCGATGTCCTGCTTCGGAGATACCAATGAAACATCGGGACTAAGAAGCGTAGCTATGTCTCATAAGCTTGTTCTTTTCTTTTCTTATACGAAATTCACTTTTTAGTATTTTACTTAATATAAAAGAAAATGGAAGTTCTAAGTCTCCAGTTCAACCTACTCAACCCGATAAGTTTGGACCTCATAAGATTTGATATTCCTATCTTTTTGGCGCAGAACTATGAACACTCACATACAAAACGAGGTGGGGATGCCAACCGGCCAGGAGTCAAAAGCACCTGTACTATTTAACCTGATTTAATTATATTTCTATTCTAATATGATATTATTTTATGTGTAAAATAAACCCAAAATAATGTAATTTTAGGAGGAAAATAAGGTAGGAACAGTTTAAATAATACAGAAGACCTGAACCTAGGATTCAGTCGATTCAAACACTCTGAAATTTGATTAATTGGAAAATTAAAATTATATCCTTTTAATAAAAATTAAATAAAAATTTTATTATTTTTTAATTATTAAATAAAATAACATTATTTTATTTAAATTTGTTATTATTATTATCTTTTTATTTTATTATTTTAAATTCTAATTAATTTATTATTTTAATACATATATATTTTTATATATATCTATTAAAAATACCACTTCAGTTAAGAATAAAACTGTATACTAATTTATAATAATAATCTAAAATATCTAACTTTCTAAAAATAGCATGTCATGACCTTATAATTAAGTCAGCAAATCCATTAAACTGTTAGATTAAATATTAAAAAATTAGAAGACTAAAATAATAGTATAATTTAGAAAAATCTCGACCCCAGATTCTGCCTTTCAACTTTTTATCCAAAGACTTTTCATGACCTTAGCTGAAACCATAACATTCAACATATACAATCAAATACGGCACTCTTTTCTATCCTTCTATAATAAATCGGTGGAAGAAAGTTAACATTGAAAAGTCTACTAGAAGATACTGCGATAATGAAACTAACTCACGACAAAAAGATTGAAATTCACCAACAAAAGAGACACGTTTTCCAGTGTCTGAATTGTTGAGAAATGTGTGGTTGCTCAACTAATGCATATAGAGTATTTCCGTTAAAGATGTTAGCTGAGTTCGAGTTTAATCTAACTTAAAGTTAATAAATTTGACCGATTTAATCGAACTTTATTTTGAAACTTAAAAATTTTATAAAAACGATAATATTTTTGAATAAAATTATATTATTTTTTATTTTTAATTAAAAATAAAAAAATTACGTCGATTAGATTGAAAGTTTAAAAATTCTAAAAAATAACGTCATTTTTAGTAAAATAATAATTTTATTTTATTAGAAAATAAAAAATTGGGTTAGATTAAACTTGAATTCGAGCCATGTGTTTTGGATCGATGGGCTCCAAATTGGGCCTTAGTGAGGGTAGAAATTTTTGGGCTGAATTAGGCATGAGCAAGTCAGGTCTAAGTTGACCCGTTACCAAGCCCAATGTCAGGTGTTGCTAACAATATCTGGTTATGCCAACAGTGGAACCTAGAAGAATCTTGCATCCAACTTTTATACCCCCCAGGCGACAATAAAGAGAGCAAGTGACGAAAAAAAGAGAACATAATACCAAACACAGAGAGCAAGTCATCTGGTAAACAAGGTACCTAAAAGTCCTTTGGCATTTAGCTAAAATAAGGATGACATTTATGTTCGAACCTAATTTAACTTGACTTGAAATTAATTGATTCGGTCTTATTAGACTTTAGGTTAGGTTCAAATTTCTCTTTTTATTTTTAAGTTTTGAGTCAATTTAAATTTGACACTCTAATTTAAAATCTGAATATATTTATTGAAATGATCTTGTTCTGACCTAATTATTTTCTTTTTTAAAATTTAATTTAATGTCATTTTGCTCGTTCGAATTGTGATTTTCAATTTCATTTAATACATAATTTAAATTTTCAATCTTATTTGATACATAATTTTTTGGATTAGACTCAAAAGTAAAGAGGAGCTAGAGCCCGACCCAATCTGATGGTAAACCTAAGTTGAAACAAGTTATATACCAGATAAAGATCTTAGGGACAAATTTTATAGTTTTATTATTTATGTTTTTTAAAATTTTAATATGTAATCTAATGTGGCATCAGTAAGTCACATATTAATCACATGATTAATGAAATTGCTCACGTGTTAATCCACGCTAGTATCATTAATTGTAACATTAACAAAATTAAAAACTATAATATTTTATTATTATTTTTAAATTGAATTAGTATTATAAAATTTAAAACTTTTTTATAATTTATCTTATTTTTTATATAATCATCTTCAGTTTTTATTATTTGTTCAAAAAAGAAACAGTGATTAAAAAACTTATCCTATATAGCCAGTTGATCATAAAAGTTTTGAATCGGCCAAATTTTTAGTTTAATTTTTAATTTTTTAGTTAGATTTATTTTAATAATTTTTGTTGTTAAAAACCGATCAATTTATTAATTAATCGGTTGATTTTTGTAAATTGATAAATTCTTATAAACTAAAATAAATAAATTAGTTTTTATTAAATAATTTCTTTTTTAATTAAACTTCAAATTCTTCGACAAGGAAAGACTATCTCTTTCAACTATATTTTAACTTCTTCAATTTTGTTTAATCTTTAATTAATTTTATTACGATCTAATACCGATTAAATTTTTTAAACTTTGAAATTTTATTTTATCTATTTAATTTTTAGGCTGGCTTTAAAATATTGTAAAAAATAATTAACTTTATACAATAAAATTTATATCTCCCTCCAAAATCTTAAAAATTGTCCGTATTCATGTTAATAACATGACCCCCCATGTTTTTTGAAACCTTGGGAGCGTATGTCCGTGTGACCGTGTCTCCTTTTTTTCACTTCATTGACGAATTTGCAGGAACTGTAACAGAAAAAAGACATCATATTAATGCTAGGGTGCAAACTTTGAACTGAAATTTGTCCAGAAGCTCAGGGATATAGTGTATGCATGGGCCAACAAAACAAGAGGACAAAACCTATGGTTGTCAACGAAACTTCCCATCTCGTTTTGTTTTATGGTAAGCATTTTTTTGAATTCAAAAGTAAAGGCTCACTTTTGTTAATTAGTATCATTGTTTTAAAAATTAGACTTGAAGTTAAACTGATAAAATAAGAAGTTTAAGGTTTAAAAAGTTCAACCGATATTAGACTATTATAAAATTTACTAAAAACTGAATAAAATTAAAGAATTTAAAATATAATTAAAAAAATTGTTCTTATCGATCGAAAAATTTAAAATTTAACTAAAAAAGGAAGTTATTAATTGAAAATTAATTGATTTAGTTTAGTTTATAAGAACTGATTAATTAATAAACACTGACTGATTAATTAATAAATTGACCAATTTTTAATAATAAGAATTATTCCAGTAAATCGAACTAAGAAGTTAGACAGTTCAAAATTTTTTCGATTGACCAACCAAATTGATTAAATTTTTAATCATTACTTAGGATAATATCAAATTACAAATTTTGATAAGGTTTGATTTAAAAAAATTAATATTATTTTATTTATTTTTAAAAAATAACTAATTAAAGTAATGTCGCTTAATCTTACATTTGATCAAATCAAGTTATGATTCTTACACCTCAAATTTAATTTGACACATTGTCATCCATAGTATTAACTCAAATGTCATAGATTTGAATCACAATTAAAAAAAAATTATCTCAGTCAAAACCGTAACTAGTTCTACGTCTTTATTAATTAAACAATTTATTTAAAATAAATAATATTAGAGTTATTGACTGCACTTAAAAATCTACCTAATATATAACTCTTTTATAATAAGAATTTCACTCTTAAAGATATGAAGATGCTTAATAATATACAGTCTTATCTTTAATAACTTTTCTGTAAAAATTGTAAATTTAAATAACAATTTGTTACAATTTCATTTGATAACTTATAACTCACTCAATTATTAAGTTAAATTATTGAAAATGAAATGATTTGTTAGTAATAATTTTAGTAATTTTGGAATTTTAATTGAGTGATAGTTTTATTAATTATAATGCCTAATTTAAGTTTCTTTGTTAGGTTTTAAGATATCCCTATTTTGAGTATTGTTGTTGTCCCTTTTAATTATTTTTATTTTTATTTAGTAAGTTTCTAATCCTCCATTAATTATGATTACTCCATCAACTGAGGGTAAAATGGTAAACAACAAATTTGTTTAAATAGTTTGTATTTCCTCCCCTTGTCGGAAAAACTCGACACCACCACCGCCACCAGAAGCAGGGGATCTTCTTCCTCCATTGTACTCTGTTTTTGCTCTTCTCCGTTTTCCTCCTTTTTGTCTACGTAATCATCGCCTTTGTGTCCCTAAAATTAGGGTTCTTGAGTTCCATTTTTCTTAAGTTTCCTCTCGTCATCTCTCCCTCTCTCTTTCCCTCATTTTCCCTGGAAAATTGGGGAACAAGAGAGAGAGAGGAGGGAGAGAAAGAGAGGTGGAAGGATACCCTGTTTCCAGTTATTAATAATGCATGCTTTTGTCCTGACTATTTTATGATCTTGTCTTATTTTCCGAGAAAGTTCGATAAGCAGACGATTGTTTTTCAATTACGTAGGTACCATCCTCTGTTTTTTCTCTGCTCTGTTTTAAAATTTCTTTCATTATGAGCCGAAGCTTCACAATTCGCGAAACACAAGAGTTGAGAGAATAATAAATGGTGTTTTGGGTTTAAGGAACTCGACATTACAGAAGCAGAGAGAAACCGGGCTCCAGAATATAGAGTTGGAAAATGGAGGAATTCTTCGATGAGACATTTTGTTTTGAAGAAATCGATTTTGATTACGAATTTGACGCACCAAAGTTCTTCGATTTTGCACTTACTGAAACTGACTCGGAGGCTGGTGAAGCTGAGCTCTGGTTCCAGAATGCAGGAAATTATCCTCCTTCACGTAAGCTGCCTGCCATTCACAATTCTAAAATGATTTTCTTAATACAGAGTTTAATTGTCTGTTTGGATTCAATCCGTAGCGTTTATAATAGACTGGAACTGGGGGCTAGATCTCCATTTCGAATCCGCCTCTAACCATAATGCAGACATGGACACCGCCGGCGGTGAGCCCTGTATCAAGACCACCAAACAGAACAGAGGTAGTCTTCTCAGAACTCAATTCGTGAAGGTTTACACCATCTTGTTACCTTGTTAATCCCAACTTTCGCAGGATTAGAATCTTATAACCACATGGATGAAGATCACCAAAGAGTTAAACCCAAGTCACCACTATCAGAAGATTCAAGGTTTATGTGTCCCACAGCAAATCAACTTGCCAGGCAAAATCATACTTCAGAATTTCGTTGTCCCCGATTGCTCAGAGGGTATTGAACAGAATTAGTAATGAATTTTTTTGCATTAATCACATTAGCGAACCTAGTTTCGGTTCTGACCTCCTGTTTTCCAGTTCCTTTGCCAATGGAGCCACCAAAAGGCAAAAACTCGAGTCTGGGTATTTGTGTAAGGTGCAAAGGATTCTTCTTTTGTTGTTATTTGGTTGCTTTCAACACTAAAAACTTCGTTACAGAGCATGAAACTTAGATCATTTTGAGTTGTTGTGCAGGTTGCTCGTTTGAACCATCAAGCACAGTTTGTACACAAAGCACCTCAAAAGGTATGTCTGAGTACTTTTCCTAAATGCGTACAAAATTTTACATAAGTTTCATGGTTGCCAACTTTCTTTTTATCAGACATTAGTGCAGAATCAGCAGGTTGATCCCAACCCAGCACCTGTTGGTGCTAGACCTAAAGTTACGATTCCCAAAGAACCTAATCTGGAAACAGCTTACAGGGCAAAATTGCATAGGTAATATTCAATCTTTCGTGATTGGAACTTTGGCTTTTGATGGTGTTTGATCCTTTTTCTGATTCTGAATCTTGGGTTCCAGAATGAAGTTGGGGTCAGCTGAAAACCAGAAACAAAAAGCTCGTACCTTTAAAGCAAGACCATTAAATAAAAAAGTTGGTATCTTTCCATACATAATTCGTGGGAAGTTTAAGAGAAGTTTCAGCTAAAATCATTGGATTTGTTCGCACAGATTCTCAGGGCTCCATCAATGCCAAGATCTAGAAAGAGCACTCCACAAATGCCAGAGTTTCAAGTAATTTATGATCTTTACAAGCTTTTCACAAGTGTCAGTAAAAAATACCTGACTTGATCCAACAATTTTGGAGTTTAAACTTATAGGATTCTGATTCAGGAATTTCACCTGAGGACATCTCAGAGAGCTATGCAACATGTATCTGTCAATGTAGGTGATCAGAAACAAGTTCTTCATTTGATCGATTATGGACAATTTTCGAGATCTAACAATTCTGATCACCTTCAGGCTTCAACTATTCCTAGCTTGAACCCTGGCTCACTAAACAAAATCTCAGCCTCTCAGAGGTGATATGATGTAAATAATATCTTCCATACTACTCATATGAGTATGTTTAACCTGATTGAAGTTTGCAATACTTTTTGCAGACTAAACTCTGTCTTGAAGGAGAAATTTGAAGTGCGAGACAAAATTAAGACTCGCTGTCTTGGTAAGAAGGTATATATCAGTGGTGAAAAAAGTCATAATCTTCTCTGAAAACAGAGAGGAAGTCCCCTGAAAATTTTCTGATTATTCATATCTTTAGTTTATGTCCGATCTTTTTGTTTCAATTTCTGTTGTTTCCCAGGAGCTCAATTGTCCACCAACTAAAGTGTACCCCGAACCTGAAGACTTGTCTATAGAACTATTCAACAAGGTATGAACTTGTGCTATCCTCTGTTCCTGAGTTCTGCTTCTAGAGATTATTATAGTTTCTTATACTTTCTTTGACATGATATGTAGCTTTCCCTGGCATCTGATGACCATACCAAATCAAAAGTCCGAGTTTATTCTGAGGTTAGTCCTCCGTAATTTTTGGTTTAATCTAGTTCAGAAGTTGGGTTATGAACTCTCTCAACACTCTGTGAAATGAAGGGCTCGAAGGAGAACACACCAGATTCTCTCAATCTTATGAAAGAGGTAATCCTGCTCTGTTCCAAGTTTATGGTATTTGACATTAGTGTGTGTGGTGTGTTCAGAACCTCTCTCTGATCATGTTCTTTTGGTTATAAACCATAACATAGATGATGAGCGTTGCGAAATTAGAGAGACGTGCTCTGAATCGTCGTCAGTGTGGGGATGATTGGAGGATTCCTCCTGAGATGAATGTGAACAGGTGAGATTTCTCTGCTATTGTGATTTAGCTACAGAGGAACCTGTACAGTTTCCTGAGTTAAGCTGGGCTTGGCAACAGGAGCGTGGCTTTGCGGTGAGAATCATGAGAAATGGAGATTCGGTCGTACTGTTTTGGTAAAGATGGTGATCACATTCAGAAGATGTACTTGTTTTGATCTTTTTTCTTCTTCAATGAACTGTCACTCCCTTTACAGGGCTTTCTTTGTCTTCATTTTCATGCACTTCTCTTCTTGATTGTAATATGTAAGAATTCAACAAAGCAACGAAATGGATGGTGTGCCTAGCAAAATTTCAATCATTGGAGAGTTCACCACCTAACAAACACATCATTGAGCTTGTATTATCTGTAAGGAAGTCAACATATTTAAATTGATAAGGCCGACCGTGTCAATTTTTTAAAAATAAAAAATGTAAAATAACTTTTTTTAATTGAGTGCGGACATGGACTACCTAGGTTTAGATTGACTTGAGATCTAACTCTTCTAATCAAAATGACATGGGTCAGTTCAATTGAAAATATCTGAATCTGAGCTCATAGCTGACCCATTGTCATTCCTGTAAATTGATAGATAAAATTTATCTACAATATAATTCAAGCCAATTTTATATTTATAAAAAAAATTATCAATCTTAAAGTATCTTAAGATTTTTTCGATTTAGTATCCAACTTTTTAAAATTTTCAATTAAAGGACCAAACTTTTAAAACTTCAATATTTCAGTTCAAAATGTTAGTTATATTAGCAATTTGTTGATTTGACTATTAAATTTTTTAATATTCTATAGATATGTACTTAAAAAATATTGATCATGGCTAGAGAGGAATGTAAAGAATTTTTTAAAGTACATATTATCAACAAAAATGTTTTTATTAATTAAATCAGCAAATTACTAATAGAACTAACATTTTGAATTGAAATATTAAAAATAAAAAAATTGAACATTTTTGGATTGATTATCCCTTAAAAGCTTCATTTTCAAATTTCACGATTCAATTTATTTCAAAACAATTGGACTCGATTAATAAAAAATGACATTATTTTATTAAAACAATATGATGACAGTATATCAAAAATTAAAATTAATAAAAATAGCATAGTTTTACTAAAAGTTAATAAAAATATTATTTTATTATAAAATAAAATAAAATGAAATATTCTAATCATGATTAGGCTTTAAATTTTTTGATTTAATTTAATTTGAGTCGTATATAAAATTAATTTACACTTTATCTATTATTTCATTAATTATTTCCCAAAAAGTTGGCTCCAATTATACAACAAGTTGCACGAATTAGTTAATTATTCCATATGGATTGTGAGTTGGAAATATGGTTTTAGTAAATAATTAAGATCTCACATTTAAGTAAATAAAAAAAGGATAATATTTATTTTGGCCTTTATCTTAAAAACAATTCGCTTATGATTCTTAAATTTTTCCTAAAAATCTCAAAATATAATAACTTTTATTTGATATGCAAGAATTCAACAAAGCAAAGAAAAGGATGGTGTGCCTTAGAAAAATTTCAATCATTGGAGAGTTCACAACCTATCAAGCACATCATTGAGCTTTTATTATCTTTAAGGAAGTTAATATATTTAAATTGATAGATAAAATTTATTTATATTGGAATTTAAGCCAATTTTATATATTTAAAACATGAGAATCAATCTTAAAGTATCTTGACATTTTTTCAATCTAATATTCAAAATTTAAAAATTTTCGACTAACCAACTTTTTAAAACCTTAATGGTTTGGTTTAAAATGTTAGTTATATTAATAATTTGTTGATTTGAATAGCAAAATCTTTAATATTCATGATATATAGATGTGTGCTTAAAAAATACTTGTCATGGTTACACAAGAACAGAGAGAATTTTTTAAAGTAGATATTTACATATTATGAACACTAATTCTTATAATAATCAACAAATCAAGAAGTTATTAACAAAATTAGGATCTTGAACTGATCTGTAAAGAATTATAAAAATTATAAAAATTTTAACACTTTTATGATTGATTGTCCCTTAAATAAATATTTAAAGAAGTTCTCATATGTCAAACATTAGTAATACATCTCAAAAGTCCTTTTAATATAAACAATCTCATATCACTAAAATATTTAAAATCATTAATTTCAATGTCATGATTAAATTTTATTTAAATAAAACAATTATTAACATTAAAAATTAACTTAATATGTGTAATTTTAGTTTGATTAAATTTGTTGTTTTAAAGTTTAAGAATTAAGATAATAAATTGGAACATATAGAAGTGACATCCAGAAAAGTAGTTAAAATGTACAAACTCCAAGAAAACAAGTGGAGGCAGGGTAGTTGAATTGCTGTTTGGTTATTTGTTTTGAGCATATATATTATTATGTTGTAAATTAGCATATAGCCAAAATGGATGAGAAAGGCCTTTTGTTCTTGGCCGTTCTACGAACATGAAGTAACGGATCAAATAATGTACAAAAGGAATCACTATGTCAATATAACTACAACCCCAGTTGGCCAGTTCCCATCAGTGTTCTGTATTGTACGTTTTATTGGTATCTTTTAATTGTTCTTAATTACCTTGAAAATGGAATCTTTTGAAAATTTAAACTTTACCGATGAGGGAAAATTTTATTAAATGTTGTTATTGATATCATCATTATTAGAAGTAAGGACTTAAGGCTAAGTTGAAATAAGTTTGATATTAAGTTTATGTTTTCTTTAATCCAAGCTCAGTTAATTTAAAATCTATTATGTCTTGAAGATTTTAATTTAATAATAATATGATGTCATTTTAAGAAATATTAAAATTTAGGGTTAAGTTTAAGATGAATTCAAATGAAGAGAATTTATACGTAGAATCATATTTATATATAAATGTAGATTTAAATTTTTCTTTACAATTTATTTATGATTCGATTTGATTTTAATATTTTCGATTGAATTGAAATTAAAATGATACAATATAATGTATCAAAACAATTAACCCATTAATTTCAAACTAAGTTAGTTCAGATTGGCCAATATTTTTATTCTTAATTTGATGGAACCAAATGGTAAGGGGCAATGCCGCTTTTGGTGAAAAGATGGAGGCTGAAGGAATCTTTTCATTTTTGTACTCTGTTATGGTATGGAGACAACTGCATGCTTATTCCGTAACGGGCTCGGAGGAATTTCAATTCCGTGCCGGCCGTGGGATGGATGCTTCTAAAAGCATCGACTAAATGCTTGTCATGTTGACACGTGGCAAAAAGTTGCAACCTCATGGAAAAAGTATGGAAGGTTGCGGCTTTTTCCATGGGGTATTATTTCGCACTAAATTCCGCAGTGGGCTCCACTTGTATTATTCTGATTAAATCCATGAAGACGACTTCAAGTCAATGGATTTCTGTCTTAAATAATGCACGAACTGTTGCGATGCTCAATTTCAACAACGATGGCTTCTTTCTCTTCTTCTTCTTCTTTGGCCTCCCAGTCTCACCCATGGAGTTACGATGTCTTCATAAACTTCAGGGGTGAAGACACTCGTCGCAGTTTCAGCAGCGATCTTTATGATGCTTTGTGCAAAAAGGGTATCCGGACCTTTATTGATGATGATGAACTCAAAAGAGGAGAAGAAATTACGCAGTCCCTTGAGCAAGCAATCCACGATTCCAATGTTGCTGTCGTCGTTTTCTCAAAAGACTATGCATCCTCCACTTGGTGTCTTGATGAGCTTGCAAACATCGTTGAATGTCATCAAACACATGGTCAAATTGTCATACCTGTCTTTTACGAGGTAAATCCATACCATTTAAGGAAGCAGTCCCATCATGTTGCCACAGCTTTTGAAAGACACGAGCAAAATCCCAAGAACGCGCAAAAGATACAAAAATGGAGGGATGCGTTGACCATGACTGCAAATCTATCTGGGTTGGATTCTAAGAAATTCAGGTGAAATTTTTGACCTGCTTCGTTTTATATCTGTTTCAAACTTTTATGGTCAATCCTAGATGATTAATTTTGGGGCAATTATGCTCTTCGACTTTGTGGCGATTATGCTCATCAATTTAATTGTACCCATACTTACTTGAGTGTTTAAGAATTTAGGTATTTAGTTAATTATTGTTCTAAGTTTTGGGTAACGGAAGGTAAAATCATAGTGTTTCATGATTGGCAGGAAAGATCGCATGCTTATTAGTCAAATTGTTGAAGATATTTCGAACAAACTAAAGAAATCAACCATATGTAATGGTGATGAGCTGTTGCTTGGGATAGATTCACACATTAACCAAATCAAACAAGCATTAGCTGTTGAGGGACAGGACGTCTGCATTATAGGAATTTGGGGAATGGGCGGTATTGGAAAAACTACTGTTGCTGAATTCATATTTAAGATGTTGTCATCTGAATTCGAAGTTTGTTGTTTTCTGAAAAATGTCAGAGAAGAATATAGACGGAGGGATTTAAGGAATGAATTCATTTCACAATTACTGGGCGAAAAAGATCCAAACATATATGCACTTCTTGAAATAAGACTTCGTCGTAGAAGGGCACTAATTGTTCTTGATGATGTGGATGACTCGCAACAATTAGATTCATTGATTGGAGATCCATGTTTGTTTGGTTTACAGAGTGTAATTATTATCACTGGTAGAGATAAACAAGTGCTTCAAAGAAGGGCTAATTTTTTATATAAAGTTGAACCATTAAATGATGTTTTAGCCCTTCAACTTTTCAGTAGGAGTGCCTTCAAGCAAAACTATCCCAAAAAAGATTACGTTTCCTTGTCTCGCTCGATTGTTGTATATGCACAAGGCAATCCTTTAGCTTTGAAGGTTTTAGGCTCCTCCCTAAGTGGGAAAAGCACAAAAGAGTGGCAAAGTGCATTGAATAAGTTGGCAAAGGCTCCAAATAAGAAAATTCAAGATGTGTTACAAATTGGCTACGATGACTTAGATAGGATGGAGAAAGATATCTTTCTTCATATTGCATGTTTCTTCAAAGGCGGCAACAAAGATGTTGTGATGCGAGTGTTCGAAAGCTGTGAGTTTGATGCAGATATTATAATAAGTGTTCTGGTAGAAAAGTGTTTTGTAACCATTTCTCAAAACATATTAGAAATGCATGACTTAATGCAAGAAATGGGAAAGGAAATTGTCCGTCAAGAATCTAAATATCCAAATCAACGTAGTAGATTATGGGATCCTTCGGATATCTATGAAGTTCTTGTGGAGGACAAGGTAAGATTGGTCACATGTTTGCTATATGAGATTCTTAAGTTGTGTATCCATGTGATTGATAAAACTTATGGTTTAGAAAATAAGGATATTTTAACATCCCCTCTATTATCATAATATAATTTTGAGAGTTTGCACTTTCTTATTTATTAAAAGAATTCACTTATTGTCATAATAACTTCTATAAATATTTAATTGTTGTTTGTTAGGAAGCGGAAGCAGTGGAGAGCATAATGTTGGACGTGTCTAAGATAAAGAAGATAAATTTAAATCCAGAAGTGTTCAAGAAAATACCAAATCTTAAGTTTTTCAAATTTTATGTGAGCAATGGACACAATTGCTTTGAAGAACAAAGCAATATACATCTCTCTCAAGGTCTTAATTATCTTCCAAATAAGCTAAGGTATTTTCATTGGGATGGATATCCATTGGAATCTTTTCCACGCAATTTTCGACCAAACAATCTGATTGTGCTTGAATTACCCGACAGTAAGATAAAACAATTTCAGGAAGAAGTCAGGGTACTTACCTTATGCCTTATATTTTCATATAATTATTTTTCTTGTAAGTAAGTTTGAAAGCAACAATGGATGAGAATTAATCCCTTTTTTTTTGCTAACTGCAGGATGAGAATATGGGTCATTTAATGGCATTTCAACTGACATTTGGAATATTTGGTACGATATTTCATCGTTTCTTCGATTTGATTAAAATTCCGTCTTACATATATGGAAGGCAACTAGGCAAGGTTACGTCCCTAAGTTTGGTAGGCTGCAAAAACATAAGTCATCTTCCAAATAGTAGAGTTGGACTTCTAGAAGCTCTTGAATCTCTTGATCTCATGGGTTGCACGAATTTGAATACATTCCCAGAAGTTTCAAGCAATATAAAGTATCTAAATTTAAATGACACAGCTATAAAACAAATACCTTCATCATCAGTTGAACACCTTGGCGAATTGAAAAAATTATGGATGGTCAATTGTGGTAAGCTTGAAAGCCTTCCAAGCAACTTTTTCCACAAGTTAACATCTCTTGAAAAACTTAGTCTAATCAGGTGCAGGCGCCTAAAGAAGCTTCCTGAAATCCCAAAGGTGTATAGTATAAAAGAACTTTACTTAAGTGGGACAGACCTAGGGATACCGTCATCTATTGGCAATCTAAAATGGCTGGAGCATTTAAGTCTGACAGGTCCTTTAGAAAGCGCAAGCACATCTAACTCAAAAGAAATGCATCATCGTTCGGTTATAGACCACCATTCATTGCCTTTGATGTTAGAAGGCATCTCTTCTTTAAAATATTTGAGCCTTAGCAATCTTGAGAAATTACCCGAGGACTTGAGCTTTCTACTTTCTTTAACTTCTTTAAATTTAAAAGAATATAATTTTGAGAGAATTCCCGCAACCATCAAGCAACTTTCAAATTTGAAAGAGATTAATATAAGTTTCTGCCAAAGGCTTATATCCTTGCCGGAACTTCCATCGAGTGTTATTTGGTTAAATGTTAATAATTGCACATCACTAGAGCACATATGGGCCCTTGAACAACTAGAGTTTGAGTCAAAAGACTCTCAGAAGATAATTTGTTTATGGGATTGCTTAAAGTTGGATGAAGATGAATGCCAAGTAGTTGCAGAGACTGTTAAGAAATCATCTAACTGCTCCTACAAGATATACATTTCAGACACTATGGGTATGTAACTATCTTTTTTTCTCTTCTTTATTTTGTGTTGGTATAATCACTAATTTGAGTTAAAATTTTGTGTTCTTATGGTTTAGGATACCTTTCGTATGAATTATCCTGGAAGTAGAATACCAGAGTAGGTCAAGTATCAAAGTTTGAGTGATTCAGTGGAAGTTCCCCTATCTTCTCATTGGCTTAATCGTCTTTTCTCGGGGTTTGCCTACTATGTGTGCATTAATTATGTGGATGATGGTTTTCATGGTTTTTTTGGTCTGCGTTATCATTGGCATATTGGAGACAATTACCATTTTAATCGGTCTTATTTTGGGAATTGTCAACATTGTCACATCCGTGAACAACGTGGCATGGGTAAAGCACTTAAGATTGGTACAGCACTTGAGGGGCATGTGATATTCGGCTTTATTGGTGGATTTAGCGATTGGATATGTAGACATGGTAATTCTGTTTCTGTAGGGGATGTAGCCTTGTTCAAGTTTTATTCCGTCATGCATGTAATTCACATAACCTTCCCCTCGATGTCCGTCTCGAGCCTCCTTTTGGTCTCGCATTCGAA
>JAOQMM010000006.1:21736373-21762139 GCA_027563515.1 Erythroxylum platyclados
AAGATGGTGATCACATTCAGAAGATGTACTTGTTTTGATCTTTTTTCTTCTTCAAAGAACTGTCACTCCCTTCATAGGGCTTTCTTTTTCTTCATTTTCATGCACTTCTCTTCTTGATTGTAACATGCAAGAATTCAACAAAGCAAAGAAATGTATGGTGTGCCTCAGCAAAATTTCAATCATTTGGAGAGTTCACAACCTAAGAAGCACATCATTGAGCTCTTATTATATTTAAGGAAGTCAATATATTTAAATTGATAGATAAAGTTTTTTTACATTAAAATTCATTCCAATTTTATATTTTTAAAAAAGGATCTTGAGATATTTTTGATCTAGTATCCAAATTTTTTAAATTTTCAAACTTTAATAGCCCAATTCAAAATATTAATTGTATTAGTAATTTGTTGATTTGAATAGCAAAATCTTTAATTTCAGGATATATAGATATGTACTTAAAAAATACTCGTCATGTTTAGCAAGAATAGAGAGAAATTTTTAAAGTAGATATTTGCATATTATGAATAAAAAGATTACAAATTACAAATAAAACTATCACCTTGAGCTGAACGGTTAAGAATTAAAAAAACTATAAAAAGTTGAATATTTTAAGATTGATTATCTCTTAAAAAATAATACATGCTTCATTTTCAAATTTTATAATTAAACCTGTTTCAAAACAATTTAACTCGATTAATAAAAATTACATTATTTTATTAAAATAATATAATAACATTATATAAAATTTTAAAATAATAAAAATAGCATTGTTTTAATAAAAGTTAATAAAATATTATTTTATTAAAATGATGAGACAAAATAAAATATTCTAATCATGACTCTACAATTTTTAATTTAATTCAACTTTAATTATTTATAATATTATTGTCCACTTTATTTATTATCATTCTTTCTTAGTTGTATCGAGAGAAATCCTATAAACTTTTTCATTAATTATTTCCCATAAAGTTGGCTCCATTATACAACAAGTTGTACGAATTAGTTAATTATTCCGTATGGATTGTGAGTTGGAAATATGGTTCTAGTAAATAACTAAGACATCACATTTAAGTAAATAAAAAAAGAAGTATTTAATGTCGGTTAAACCTTTTAAATCTTAAATTTGTTATCTTGTCGGTTTAACTTTTAGTTTGATTTTAAAAATATTATATTTATTAATTAATCGGTCATAAATTAACAAATTTTTATAAATTAAAATAAATCAATTAATTTTTATTTATAAAAAATTTTAATTAAATTTCAAATGTTTTGATCAATAAAAAAATCTCTTTAAATTATATTAAAATCTTATAATTTTTTAATCTTTATTTAATTTTAAAAGTGATGCTTAAACCTCTTATCCCTACACGATTTTTAAAATATTCTTGTCACTTTATGTGGGTAGCTGGAACTTTTTCCAAGATGCTTATCTCTAAAAAAGCACATTTTATTAAACGACCTCGTCTCGTCTATTCTGGTCAATCACGACAAAATCTAACAGGTGTTCCAAACTTCCAGTTATTGCGGTAGACCCTCACATTCTCTGAGTACACGTGTCGCAATTACGTCATGGGTCAACGTTATAAACTAGGAGTGACACGTTCTACACTGATCTAGCCGTACACGTGTCCTTGACTCACTCGTCACCATCTTCGTGTTAACTTCACACGCTCAGTTTTCTTTGGTTCTTCTCTCAGTTACAAAAAACCAAAAACTCTAGAAGTAATCTGATGCTTCCAGTAGTAAAACCATCGTCGCCGGAACCCTATATCAGAAAACCCAAAACGCCGCCGGACGACCTCTTACCTCAAAAAAACTCATTCAGTTCGATCATTTTACACCCTCACTTCAATCAACCTCGCGTATGGCTTGTTCTCTCTATTTTATGCCTCCAGATTCTCCTCCTGTTAGCTGTTCGGTCCATACTCTTCTCCTTCCCTCGCCACGTCACTACAACTCAGACAACCCATAGTCTCATATCATCCTCAAACGTCACCGATGTCGCAGCCGGCGATCAATGTGGATCGGGAAGAATCTTCGTGTACGACCTACCGAGCAGTCTCAACGAAGAGCTTGTACAAACCTGCGACGAATTGAACCCGTGGAGTTCACGGTGCGACGCGATGTCGAACGACGGTTTCGGACAAGTCGCCGCCGGTATTTCCCGTGTCGTGACGGAGAGTCTGGCTTCTCAATGGTACTGGACGGACCAGTTCGCATTGGAGATTATATTTCACAACCGCATGTTGAATCACCGGTGTCGGACGAAGGAGGCGAACAATGCGACGGCGTTTTACATACCGTTCTACGCAGGACTCGCGGTGGGGAAATACCTGTGGTCTAACGGCACTGCGAGAGACCGTGATCATCACTGTGAGATGCTGTTGAAATGGGTCCAGGAGCAGCCCTACTACAAGAGATCAAACGGTTGGGATCATTTCCTTACGATGGGACGCATCACATGGGATTTTCGACGGTCGAAGGACGAAGACTGGGGGTCGAGCTGCATTTACATACCAGGTATGAGAAACATCACACGCCTTTTGATTGAGCGAAACCCGTGGGACTATTTCGACGTTGGTGTACCCTACCCCACCGGATTCCACCCCGGATCAGACAACGACGTCGTCCAGTGGCAGGAGTTCGTTCGTAGCCGCAACCGTACGACATTGTTCTGCTTCGCCGGAGCTGCACGTGGCGCTATTAAAAACGACTTCAGGGGTTTATTACTGAATCATTGTTACAACGAGTCGGACACTTGTCGGGTCGTAGACTGTGCCGGGTCTCGGTGCTCCAACGGAACATCCGAGATTCTGGAGACGTTTCTGAGTTCCGATTTTTGTTTACAGCCCAGAGGCGACAGCTTCACGCGCCGGTCTATATTTGATTGTATGGTGGCCGGTTCAATTCCGGTTCTGTTCTGGAAAAGAAGCGTGTATTGTCAATACGAGTGGTTCTTACCGAGTGAACCGGAGAGTTACTCGGTTTACATAGACCGGAAAGAGGTAAAAAACGGGACTTCGATAAGGCAAGTCCTCGAGAGTTACACTAAAGAAGAGGTAAAAAGAATGAGAGAAAAGGTGATTGACTTCATACCAAATTTTGTCTATGCAAGACCTAATCAAGGTTTAGAGACGATTAGGGACGCATTTGATGTGAGTATAAATGGGGTTTTGAGGAGGTTTAAGGAACAAGAAGAGCGGAGTTTCAAGTGGTGAATGGTCTTGCAAGCTTCATTTACAACAAATTGCGGTGAGAATGTAATTTAGAATCTTTGATTTGTTTGGTTATTACAGTTTTGAGCATATGCATTATGTTGTAAATTAGTATATAGCCAAAATGGATAAGATTGAGAAAGGCCTTTTGTTGTTTTTGGCCGTTGCACGAACATGAAGCATAAACAAAAAGGGTCAAATAATGTACAAAAAGAGTCTTCATGTCAATGTAACTACAACCGCAGTTCCCATCAGTTTTGTTTATTGTATGCTTTGTTGGTATCTTTTAATTGTTGTTAATCACCTTGAGAGCAGATTTGGGGATCTAAGGCCGACTTGGATTAGGCTTGGCGTTGAGTTTGGTTGGTTTGAGTTTATGTCTCCTTTATTCCGAGCTCAGTTTAAAGCTCGAACAATTGCGTTGATTTTAGGTGATTGAGATACAAATGTGATTCTTATCTTAGACTTGACTTGATTTTTTCTTTACAATATACTTATGATCCGATTTGATTTTAACAGTTTAAATTTTGACTAAATTGAAATTAAAATGATATGACATAATGTATCAAAAGATTCAAAACAATTAACCCATTGATTTCGAACTAGGTTGGATTGGATTTAGTTGAATCCAATGATCAAACGATTCAATTGGTTCAACCAATTTAATTATAAAAATATTGAATCGTTTAATTTTTTGTTCAATTTATTTTAATAATCTTTGCTGTTAAAAGTCGATCAATTTATTAATTAATTGGTCAATTTTTGTAAATTAATAAGTTATTATAAGTTAAAATAAATCAACTAATTTTTATTTAACAATTTTTTAAGAACAATCTTTAATTATATTTTAAATTATTTAATTAATTTTATGATAATTTAATTTTAATTAAAATTTTTAAAATATAAATTTTTTATTTTACTAATTTAATTTTTAGGCTTACTGGTTCATCCAGTATTGTTATTCTTATGTTGATGTAACCAGATGGTAAGGGCAATGTCCTCTTTGATGAAAAGATGGTGGCTGAAGGAATTAGGAATCTTTTCATTTTTGTACTTTTTATGGCATGGAGACAACTGCATGCTTATTCCGTAGTAGTGGGCACTGATGACGATGAAGTGGTAGGAGCATAACTGAAGAACAAGACAAGATAAAAACGTTTTAAAACTGAATAAATATGATTCGAAACGAAGAACGTCCGAGCGTAACTGAAGAACAAGACAGGTTTAAAAGGCTTTAAAACCGAATAATATGATTCGGAACAAAGATACAATGTGATAAGTTAATGAATAATGAGATGGAAATACTCGATAATACTTATTATACTCTCCGTTTCTTTTGGCTGGTTCGCTGGCACTATACTTGCACACATGAATGAATGAAATCAAAGGAGAGGGACAAGATCAGAATATAACTGTTCATAAGAGTGACATAAACGGTCAAATTTGAGGTTGTGATGGATTGGATTGGATCTAGATAAGTTGTAGTTCGACTTTTAGTTCTTTTTTTTTTTTTTCTGGAAGAGATTAACTTTAGTTGATAATTACGTGAGAATTGATTTGAATTGTTTGAGTCGAGTTTAGTTATCTTAAATTTAAATTAAAACCAACATTTGATTAATTTAAGTTTTTTTTGTTTATTTGTTTGAACTTGTTTGTCAACAATAATTACAATGTCTCATTTAGAATTTCGTTAAAATGTAAGATTAGGAGAATTTCATAAGTGTGCAGTTTTTTCTTTAATTAGTAAAGACTATTTTCGATAGATTTACAAAAAAAATTGAAAAAGAAAGTTTACAAAAATAATAGCCAAATACAATAATTACATAAATGAAAAAATCAAATCAAAATAAAATGAAAAGTAAAAGGAAATAAATAAGAGACATAAAAGGAAAATAAATAAATAATTGAAAAATAAGTTTTACAAACAAAAATATTTAATTTAATGAAAAGACAAAAGAATGGAAAGAAAAAGTTTAAAAAATTATAAAAATAAAGATAAATTAAGAAATTGTAAATTTGAATGGTTAATTCTCTTTAAAAAAAGATTATTGATTAAAAAATAGAGATAAATTAATTAAATTCTAAGTTATTAATTTATTAAATAATTTACATTTTATTATATACACTAACTATTTATTTTATATATTTTTTAAGAATAATAATTACAAATTTTGTTAATATGAAAATACAAAAGCTTTGGGTTTGGTGTTAGAAAATTGAGCTCCTTGTTTTGGGTTTAGTAGGTTTAGTTAACCAACGTCACTTTAGTCGGCGACGATCAAGGGGAATTACACGACTTTAGGTTTCATGGGACCACTTTCCTATGTTCAAATTTGGCTCTACTTATGATTTGTGGACCGGTTTAAGAGTATAGATTATCTATTCCATTGCTCTGTTGTTATTGTATTTTATTTATTTTTATGAATCTTATCTATTAATGGATAAATATTCATAAAATATGATAAGAACTAGTAATCTTTGTTCTTGTTTAATAATTTTTGAGACTCCCCTGGATTCTTATTGTAAGAAACATCATTTTATATTAGGTCTACTAAATTAAGTTTACTCAGATTTAAAATTAATAAAATTGAAATTAAAACTATAATATTTAATATTTAATAATATATGATTAAATTTAATTTATTTAAATAATTTAATTTTAAAAATAAATCAAAGCTGAATTTGTGTTGCTCGAGCCGAATCAAATTTGGGCCGAGCTCGACTCCCTCCTTCCTTCACGCGGTCTAATTTCTAGCTAGTCCATCTGCAGAGTTGTAGTGGAAAAGTTCTTAACTTGGGCCAAGTAATACAATATTTGTCGGTAAATCCAACCCAATAAAGAAGCAAAACAATTTTATTTTAGGGAGACTTAATTTAAATTTAAAATATATACTAAAAATTTTAAAGAATTTTTCCGAATTCAATATAATTTTAATTGGACTTAAAATTATTTAAAAGTTTAATTACTATAAAACTCTAACTTAACCTATTTATTATAAATATTAATAGTATATGTTTTTCAAAATATTTAACTCAAACTTGCGTATCAGAATGATTCATACTAAGTGTTGTTGATGCTGTTTTTTAAAAAGGTTAAAATTTTAAAATTTAATTTAAGCAATTTTTTGAAACCCTTTTCAAATTTAAATTTGATGACACGAGTAATTATATAGGAAGGATGATTATTTTGAAGTTTCATCGTTATAAATAAAAAGATACTATATGACATAGAGCAACCTTCTTCTCATATGTTTTAGGTAAGTAGAGGTTGTGCATGTGAAGTCCAATTTCTAAGGTAATTTGACACAATATTTAGTGGTTTCAAAAATTTAAAGTTAATTAAATAAAAAGGGAAACATGAAACCATTATTTTTTGGAATTGTCTCAAATAAATTGTTAAATGTGTATAAAAATTGTAAATTGTAATAACTAAAAAATTAGATTTGAAAACTTGTTAGATCATAATTAAATTACACTATGCTGAAATTTTATTTTAAACTACTTGGCTTTATCACTTATAAGTTGAAAATAAGGGTGACAATGGGTTGGGCAGAGCCAGGGCGAGCACACGGGTTGACCGACCCATAGCCTGATGGGCTTAGATAGGCCAATCAGGCCCGATTTATTAATTTTTTAAAAGAAAATTAAAAAAAGATATCATTTTGTCTTTCTCGGTCTGACCTTAGACCAAGTTAGTTGACTTCGGGCCAGGTCAAATTGTCATCCTTAGTTGAAAACAATTTCTTATTCAAATTAGAATTCAAAAATAAAAATTGTAATAATTTATATTATTTGATATATTAAAAAATTTGAATTCATTTATATTAAGTTTATAAGATAAAAGATAAATGACATCATATAAATTATTAAATTACTGAAAGTTGTAAATAAACATTATTAATTACCTTGAATTTTATATTTTATTAATCGTTTATACTAACTAATAATTTAATAAATAAAAATTTACAAAAAATTAATTTAACAAATAAATGATAAAAATAGAAATTGAGAATTTGAAAGTACTTTTTAAGATTTTATAAATTTCAAATATTAAAAATAAAAAACTAAAATTTAATCAAATTTTTATTAAATTCTTTTTTTTACTTAAAAAATTGCATTATAGCACAAAAGCATATTCCAGGTTGGCACCATAGAGTACATTCGTGTCTGGACTTGGCACACAATAAAGATGCGTAATCTAACGGCTTAAACCAAATTCAAGTAGGGTTTAAAACATCTAACGGTCGGGATCAGTCCATCTTAAACTATAAAACCCCAAACCCTAATTGGAGTTCGTCCTCTTTGTCTCCTGCTTCTGCAGCTTAACTGCCACAACCTTGTAAACCAGGAGATTTAACTACCAGACCACCTCTGCTACTAGAACCGACCCGACCCACTTCATAGATAGATGCCTACATTAGTTGTCGGTAGTGATATGACGAAAAGAACCGATCTTGAAACTGGCTTGTCGTTGAAGAAGAATAAGAAGCAATTGAAGGAAGAAGAGATGGGGTTTTGTGAGGAGAAGAAGAGAGATAAGAAAAAAGAGAAGAAGAAGCGTAGGGCTGTAGAAATCGACCCAGAAGATGAAGAAGTGAAGAGCGAGACAAGTTCGGAGCTTGTAGAGCCTCAGGTGGTGGATGAGAAAGCGAAGAGGAAAAAGAAAGCTAGAGTTGCTGAGGAGGAAGAGGAGGCTAAGAGTGAGGACCCGAATGCTATAACTAGGTTTCGCATATCAGCGCCTTTGAGAGAGAAATTGAAGTCCAACGGGATTGAGGCTTTGTTTCCGATTCAAGCGAGTACCTTTAATGATGTCCTCGATGGGGCTGATTTGGTTGGTCGGGCTCGGACCGGTCAGGTAAAATTTTCTTTGTCTGGTTATTATTATTTGTCTGTTAAAGATGCAAATTTTTGAGGAATGTAACGTGTAATGATGCTTGGTTGGTGTTATTTTTCGTTTTTCAGGGTAAAACATTGGCTTTTGTGTTGCCAATCTTGGAATCGCTAACAAATGGTCCTGCCAAAGCGTCGAGGAAGACAGGTTATGGTAGACCTCCAAGTGTTTTGGTGCTTTTACCCACTAGGGAATTGGCTAGTCAGGTACTGTATCAGTTAGCGTTGAAGTTATTGGCTTACGTATAAATTTCTTATTATAAGATTATTTGTTGTGTTGGTAGGTTTTTGATGACTTCAAAGCTTATGGTGGGGTTATGGGGTTGACGTCTTGCTGTTTGTATGGAGGAGCTTCATATAATGTTCAGGAGAATAGTTTGAGAAGAGGGGTGGATATTGTTGTTGGTACACCAGGTCGCATTAAGGTGCCCTTTTATTAGAATCATCTTTGAGAATTCGTTCTAGGATTTCCTTTATTACGATGTTTTAACTTTGTTGTAAATTCATACAGGATCATATAGAGAGGGGCAACATTGACTTTAGCGTGTTGAAGTTTCGGGTCCTTGACGAGGCTGACGAAATGCTAAGGATGGGTTTTGTTGAAGATGTTGAACTTATTCTAGGTACTTAACTGGGTGAATATTCTTGGAATATGATTTTGTGATTCACTGTCGCATAAGACACGTAATCTTAAAAGTAGATGATGTTTATTGATTGTCATGTTTGTTTTTGTTTTTATGTTTGGCTTGCATTTTACTATGCTAAGTAATAATGTATTTCATGAACTGGTTGTCAAGTTCAAAGTAACTTGTGGAAGGTAATCAGGTTGTTCTTGAAGTTAGATATTATCAAAAGGTTGCCAAATGTTAGAAGCAGATGAAGGTATTTGTCTTGCTTCTGTAGAGGGTGACTTAGGCAAACTACCCTTTACCTTCCTTGATAGCAATGTCGCATTTGACACTGAACATCTTGCTCCTTTTTTTCAAGCTTTCTACAGCATAATACTCGTGTTTTTGATTGATGGAATTATACAATATTTGGAGATTAACTTAGCCTTTTCAATTTCGGTTTTACAGGGAAAGTACAAGATGTAAGCAAAGTTCAGACTCTTCTCTTCAGTGCTACCTTGCCAGACTGGGTGAAACATGTTTGTTTCTTAACCTTGATGCTGTTATGTCTGATTTAAGTGTTGTATAATATCTCTTATGCATCATACTAATATATTCCTGCTTTATATCTTTTCTTTGAATGACCAGATTGCTTCCAGATTTCTCAAGCCATCCAAAAAAACCATAGATCTTGTTGGCAATGAGAAAATGAAGGCCAGTACAAACGTGAGGCATATTGCACTTCCCTGTTTTAATTCAGCAATACCTCAGGTTATTCCTGATATAATTCGTTGCTATAGCAGGTTTGCATTTTCTCCAACTATCTATTTATCTATATCATTTGGTCCATTAAAGCTTCTTTAGACTCATTTTGCATCGATGAACTTGTTTTATCCAGTGGAGGTCGAACAATTATTTTCACCGAGAAAAGGGAGTCTGCAAATGAACTTGCTGGGTTGCTACATGGAGCACGAGCATTGCATGGGGATATACAGCAATCTCAACGTGAGGTAAATTGTTTTTGCGCAATGATGCAATTGTAGTGTATATATCTATCTGTGACCTGATGCAGTTCTTAAAAAATTCTATATTGGCCTTGTTTCCTTATCATTTTCTTCTTCCCCTTCCCCTTCAGTAGCATACAAATTTGGTTGCCTGCTAAATCCTTGAATCCTGTATAAAGTGTTGCTTTCCTACTTTTTTGATGCCTGCTAAGGAGTATAGTAACCTGAAGCATTTTCACTGAAATGAAATCTTCTAGGAAAAATTTCTTGTTAACCTTGATTGGTTTTTTATGACACTTTCTCAGAAATATAAAGCTTAACTAATTTATTTGTCCCACTTGATTTCTTACTGATTCATTATGTGATACCTGCAGGTAACTCTTTCTGGATTCAGGTCAGGCAAGTTCATGACTTTGGTAGCAACAAATGTGGCTGCACGTGGATTGGATATTAATGATGTTCAGTTAATAATTCAGGTGAATGCCGGCCACTCTCTAGTAGTGTTGTGTCTGCACACTGCTTACAGTTGGGAACTCTGTGGTTTGTGCTCTTTACAATGTAATGAAATCTTGATTCATGTTTCAGTGTGAACCTCCACGTGATGTAGAAGCTTACATACATCGATCTGGGCGCACAGGCAGAGCAGGTAATCATGGATTTTGAAATATTTCTTCTGAATGGTTTGGTTTGAGAATAAACTAAAATATATTATTGTCCTCAGGTAACACTGGAGTTGCTGTGATGCTCTATGATCCTAGAAGGTCCAATGTATCCAGGATAGAACGAGAATCCGGTGTCAAGTTTGAGTATATAACTGCCCCTAAGCCGGCTGACATTGCCAAAGCTGTTGGTGTAGAAGCAGCAGAATCAATAACTCAGGTTGCAGACAGGTATACTTTCTGCTAGTCTGTCCTAGGATATACTTGGATTGCGCTTTTTTGCCAAAATGTAATCTTATGGTACGAACATTGCAGTGTAATTCCAGCTTTCAAATCTGCAGCTGAGGATCTGTTGAATACTTCTGGATTGTCACCTGTAGAGCTGCTTGCTAAAGCACTTGCTAAGGCTTCTGTAAGTTCATTTTCTGGTTTTGTGATTTGCATATTGTGCTTTAGCATTGTATCATTTTCTGGTTTCGTCATTTGCAGATTGTGCTTTAGCATTGTAAACCAGCTTTAAGATATTTTTGGCTTCTAAATGCAGGGTTATACAGAGATTAAGAGCAGGTCCCTGCTTACATCCATGGATAACCATGTTTCATTGCTTCTTGAAGTTGGAAGACCCATCTTTGCACCTTCGTGAGTTTCTTCCTTTCTAAATTCTTCACTTGTTATCACGTGTGTTTCTTAAAGTGCAAAAATTGCTGCGTGTTAGCATAAGAAACTAGACTGATCTTTGAGAAGATGGTGCTAATCTGATGTTAAGAGAGGAGGATGTTCTCAAACTTAACCATTGTAAAAAGATCAATGCAGGTTTTGGTTCTCGAGGAGTACCTAACAAGACATGAAAACCCTCAAAGAGAGGATTTTCTCGCCCATAACGTTTCTGAAATTTTACCTATCTTATTCATTTTGCGAGTTTAATTCTAACAAATGATGTTATCTTGTGATATAAATCTTGGAAGTAACTTAACTATTTTTTGCCAATTCAATTTGAGTTAATTGAACTATGATCTAATATCTCCGGTTTGTGGAATTTTACAGATTTGTTTTTGGTGTTCTGAGGAGATTCTTGCCTGAGGAAAAGGTCGAGTCCATCAAGGGATTGACCATTACAGCTGATGGTAAGGGTGCAGTTTTCGATGTAGCAGCAGAAGATGTGGATGCTTTCCTGGCTGGTAATATTTAGCTTCCTGGTTTCAATAGTTTCAGCTTAAATTTTAACACAAGTTCTGCTAATCTTAGACATACTATGTTGGCTTCTTTTCATCCATTTCAATACATGTGTATATGTTGCTCTGTCATCTCAAGAGTCAAGACTCTTCATTATGCAGGTCAAGAAAATGCAGCTGACGTGAGCTTAGAGGTTCTGAAAACATTGCCTCCATTGCAGCAGAAAGATCAATCTAGGGGGGGAAGGTTTGGTGGCGGCGGTGGTCATGGTGGCTTCAATGATAGGAATGGCAGGGGCAGGTTCTCCGGTGGTAGAGGTGGCCGCGGTGGTGGATTTTCTCAACGGAGGAACTTCTCCAATGGTGGGAAGGGTCGCAGTAATATGCAGAAACGTTGAATTTTAAAGGCTTAATATTTTCTGGGGAATTTTAAAGGCTTCCCTTCATTTTTTTTTTTCCTTTGGGAAATGTTAGGACACCTTGCTATGACTATGATATATATGCCATTATTTGGCAATTCAAGAGCAGATTATTTATTTATTGTTTCCCTATTTAGTTTTGGAAATGGAAGAGGATCTTTATTTTTATTACAATTCGGGTTGACAATGATTGGATTGGGTTCAAATTCCTTAAGGCCGTTATAGCTCAAACTTGAATTTGAGTCCGATTAGGTCTATTATATTCCTTAAGGCCCTTACGATTTGAACTTGAATTTGAGTCCGATTAGGTCTATTATTAAGGTCCTTAAGGCCCGAACTTGAATTTGAGTCAGATTAATTTTCAATTTCTGATTAAGTATGGTTTGATTTGTAAGAATTTGTATTGAGTACTCTGAACTTGAGTTTCATGAAACAGAATTTGACTTGAACTATTTGTCATCTTGATTAAGATAATAGGTTATCTTCAATTACACTAAAGAGGCACGTTTAGATTGAAGTTACTATGTATCTATTGGAATGACAAGCATCAGTGACCAATGACCATCTGAAGAATGCGAGACCAAAGTGTGAAAGCTCATAACTGATGACAGCTTTAAGTGCTCTAAACACAATAAATGCTCATTGATATCGGTGCTGTACAGATTTCCAAGAGCAGCAGTAGTAAATATCTAGAAGAAGAGGCCTTAGACCATTAGTGCCTGTGACCTCTCGTTGTTTGATCAAAGATTGGGGTGTGGCCCTACAGCATTTCTTCATGTAAGAGGTGACAGAGGTGACTGTTGGGCGGTGCACAGGTTTGGTTTGGAGTAAAAGTTCTTGTTACTTGAGATTAGCCACTTTTGTGGTTTTGTTTCTGGCTATGTGTAACTTTCCCGAGAAAATATCATAGAAAATCAGACAGTGTCTGCTATTTGCTTGTCTTTAGTGCTTGGTTCCTGGTAAGAGAAGTCAGGATTCCTATTCTTAATTTGTATATACTGTAGAGATGTATCCTACACGCATCATGTGAAGCAGGGGCCATCGGATGATCCGAGCTTATCAAAATTGAATCGGGTTTGTCACTTGTAAGTCAATTCTGAATCGTTATTACGAAGAGGAAGACACTGTACTATTAAGAGGGACCACAACAGAATTTACTTCTATATCATCCAATTCTACCAACTTCCCTTCCCCCAGCATTCATGAGACAACGAACTGCTTTAATTACGATCACAACAGGACACTGCAAATGCCTCTACCTCCTGTCTGATACTTCATATTCGATGACCCAATTCTACAATCAGCCTCAGCTTACTTTCTCCTTCTTCTCCTTCTAATACACCCCTTGTTTCAGTTTACTCTTCGCGACATCTTCTTTTTTCTCAATCTGGGGAAAAGAAAATGTCTGAAAGTACCACCAAATGGCTGCTTTTGATTCTAACAAGTTGTTTGGCTTTCAGTTTTGTCCTTTCTGCAAACAACCCATCAACCAGAAAGACTTACATTGTCCAAATGGACAGATTCGCTATGCCGGAACAGTTCATCGATCACCTGCAATGGTACTCTTCGAAAGTGCAGTCAGTTCTATCCGAATCCAAGACCAATGGTGGTGTAGATAATGAAGAGACGATAGTTTACAGCTATCAGACTGCTTTTCATGGGGTAGCTGCGAAATTGAGTGAAGAAGAAGCTCAGAGGCTAGAACAAGAAGATGGTGTATTGGCTGTGTTTCAAGACACTGTGTACCAACTTCACACCACAAGAAGCCCCATGTTTCTCAGGTTAGAACCAGAAACAAGCATGACTGCTTGGTCTCCGAATGTGGCGAGCCAGGACGTGATTGTTGGAGTTCTGGACACTGGAATTTGGCCTGAAAGTGCAAGCTTCAACGACACAGGAATGCTTCCAGTGCCTGTACACTGGAAAGGAACGTGCGAGACAGGACGAGGTTTCGAAAAGCATCATTGTAACAGGAAAATTGTGGGTGCCAGAGTGTTCTACAAAGGTTACGAGGCTGGATCAGGAGTAATAAACGAACATGAAGAGTATAAATCACCAAGAGATCAAGATGGTCATGGTACACACACAGCAGCAACTGTTGCTGGTTCGAAAGTACATGGTGCGAATCTGCTAGGCTATGCTTATGGAACTGCAAGAGGAATGGCGCCTGGTGCGAGAATCGCAGCTTACAAAGTTTGTTGGACCGGTGGTTGCTTCAGTTCAGACATTCTCTCGGCAGTTGATAGAGCTGTGGCCGATGGAGTGAACGTGTTATCAATATCATTAGGTGGTGGAGTTTCATCTTACCATAGAGATAGCTTGTCCATAGCTGCATTTGGAGCTATGGAGATGGGTGTCTTTGTTTCATGTTCTGCAGGAAATGGAGGACCAGACCCTGCAAGCCTAACCAACGTGTCTCCATGGATCACCACAGTAGGTGCAAGCACACTGGACAGAGATTTTCCGGCGACTGTTAAACTTGGCACAGGTAGAGTTGTGAAAGGAGTATCATTATATAAAGGCAGGAGGAATCTGTCGACTGAAAGACAGTATCCACTGGTTTACATGGGGAGTAACTCTAGTACTCTTGATCCAAGCACTTTGTGCCTGGAAGGGACGTTGAACCCACGTACAGTCGCCGGAAAAATAGTGATATGCGACCGTGGAGTTAGCCCTCGAGTTCAAAAGGGTCAGGTCGTGAAAGACGCCGGAGGAGTTGGTATGATTCTCGCAAACACTGCAGCAAACGGCGAGGAGCTTGTCGCCGATTGTCATCTTCTGCCAACAGTTGCGGTGGGAGAGAAAGAAGGAAAACTCATAAAGCAATACGCTATATCTTCTCGCAATTCATCTGCAACCTTAAGGTTTCTCGGAACTAGGTTAAGGATCAAGCCATCGCCGGTTGTGGCTGCATTTTCATCCAGAGGACCGAACTTTCTGAGCCTTGAGATTTTGAAGCCCGACGTTGTTGCTCCAGGCGTTAACATTCTCGCTGCTTGGACCGGCGAGATGGGTCCATCAAGCTTGTCAACTGATCGCCGGCGAGTTAAGTTCAATATACTTTCAGGGACTTCCATGTCGTGCCCACATGTGAGTGGTGTAGCCGCTTTGATTAAAGCCAAACATCCTGACTGGAGTCCTGCGGCTATTAAATCGGCGTTGATGACCACAGCTTATGTTCACGACAACGCTCATAACCCTATTATAGATGCTTCTACAGGTGCACCTTCAAGTCCGTACGAACATGGAGCTGGACATATAAACCCTCAGAGAGCTCTAGACCCAGGTCTTGTTTATGACATTTCAGCTCAGGAATATTACGAATTCCTCTGCACACAGAATCTGACTCCATTACAGCTCAAAGCTTTCTCAAACAGGTCTTGTCATCATTCTCTTGCAAGTCCAGGGGATTTGAACTATCCAGCAATCTCAGCTGTTTTTCCAGATAATACATCAGTTTCAGTTCTAACCGTTCATAGAACAGTAACCAACGTTGGACCTGCAGTTTCGAAATACCATGTTGTGGTCTCATTATTCAAAGGTGCAACAGTTAGAGTCGAGCCGGAGACCCTAAGTTTTACCAGAAAGCATCAGAAATTGTCTTATAAGGTTACATTTATCTCAAAAATCCGGCAATCTATGCCGGAATTCGGTGGTTTGTTGTGGAAAGATGAAGTCCACAAAGTGAGAAGCCCCATTGCTATTACCTGGCTCACGCCATTATGAGTTTGGATTAGTACTCAAGAGACATGAACCAATCTAAGTTTCTGTAATAATCAGGATGTGTTATAAGAACCCTATTAGGGTCGGTCTTGTTCCATATTGCAATGCATTTTGTTCTTCTGTTTCTTTCAATCTCTGCCTGAGCTTAGAACTCACTTAAAATTGATAAGTATACAACATCGAATTGAATTTAAAATTAATGGATAAAAACTTCAATCTGTTCGCAGGTTCAATTTTAAAAATTATGAATTGTTAAATTTTTTTTATTTTTATCTTTCTAATTTAATTTATTTTAATAATTTTTATTATTAAAAATCGATCAATTTATTAAATATTTGGTCAATTTTTGTAAATTAATAAATTTTTATAAATTATTTTCATTTAATAATTTTTTTTTTAATTAAACTTTAAATTTTTCGGTAGACTAGGAGAATTCTTTTCAATCATGTTTTAAATTCTTTAAATTTATTTAATCTTTATTTAATTTTATGACGGTCTAATATTGATTAAACTTTAAAATTCTTATCTTACTAATTTAACTTTCGATTTATTTTAAAATATTGGTTAAAATAATGTAATATGAATTTCAACCATCAGAATTATGAAGCAATATACACAAAAATCCAAGATTACATACAATAATCTTTAAATTACGTGTGTTTCGAGTAAGTTATTTACGGAATTAACAATTCAAATGAGAAGTAACGAATTGAAATTAGAACTTTTAGAACACCCTTTGGAGAGAAATTAAAGATTAGCTCGAACATTTCTCTTCCCATCAACCAATTTCTAAGATTCGTGGAGCTAAAAAATCATTTCGAATGAATAGTACATTTTGCTAGTACATTGACAGGCCATGATGAATTGCTCATTATTACGAGTTAGCTAGCACTTACTCTTATTCTCTTAAGTTCCATCATGAACTTATAAGATATTTTGTAAGGATGGAGGGGATCGACCAGAATTTTAGTCAAATATCTACTCTGCAATAAAGAGTTATTGTTTCCATATGATAAATGAGGATTGCAGGTTTCTAGCTACCGGCCTACCATTCTTTAATGAAGTTGCAGGCTTCTTTCTAGTAACCAAGTTAGCAACTTTTTTGAAACAATGAGAATTAGAAGCAATGTTAAAAGAAGCAAATCGATGATTCTAACGTTAACAGTAAAAATCTTAAATTGCGTAATAATTTGATTCAAATTTTAATTTTTTTATTTGATTTAGTTTAATAATTTTTATTATTAAAAACTAATCAGTTTGTTAATTAATCGATTATTTTTATAAATTAATCTATTTTTATAAACTAAATAAATCAATTAATTTTTACTTAATAGTTTTTTTTAATTAAAATTTAAAATTTTCGATAAGTAAATACAATCTTTTTTAATTATTTAATTTTATTCACTCTTTAACTGATTTTATGACTGATTAATACTGATTGAATATTTTAAACCTTAGATCTCTTGTTTTACTAGTATAATTTCCTGTTTGATCTTAAAATTATTGATTAGAAGCAATAGAGCTACCATAACATGATTTATGAAACTAATTTATCAAATAACCCTAATTCCTAAGCAAAATTAAAATATATATGTTAAATTAATTTAAAATTTTTCTTAATTCTGAATTATTAACTCTTTAAATAACTAATTCAGAATAATTATATATATTTAATAACTTATTTAATATATGTTGGAAAGATAAATAAATACACGATTTATATAATATACATTAAAAAATAGACCTAAATACACGATTTATATAATATACATTAAAAAATAGACCTATTTTCAGGCCTTTTAAAAGTTGTGAACTGGTGATGTGACTGTTAGCATTTAATATCTAACCTAACTATTTAATTCCTATACCGAAAATTACTTTCATCATTTAACACTGCTCAATTGTATATCTCTTTAGTTGGAAATGCTTACAAAGGCATGGCTCTACATGTATGTATCAGTTTCCAAAGTAGAATTGGCAAAAGACTTGGGTTAAATTTAAAGTCTAGGTAAAAGAAATATATTAAAATTTCTTAAATTCTCTTTTTTTTAACTTCAGGAAAAAAAAGAGAATAAAAGACAATCAGTGTAAATATCATATATAAATTAATTAAATACTATTCACGTAACAATTTATCTTAACTCTTAAACTCAAATTAAATTAATCAAATTTAACTCAAACTAATAATTTATTATAATTATTTTAGATTATCAATTTAAATCAAATTTAATTAATTTGAGTTGAGTTTAAGAGTTTAGTTAGGTTACCATATCAGTGATGTTTAATTATTTCACGTCTGATATTCATACTAAAGATGGCAATTCAGGTCGGGCCAAGCCTAGGTTGAACGGGTTTTGGGTAGGATCTGGGACCCAACTTTTTGAAAAATTTGGACTTCCTGGCGAACTTAGGCTGCTCATATTTAGCCTGGCTCAACCTTAGGCCCAATACAAAAACGAAATCATTTTGAAAATTTTAATTTAGGAAAACAATTTGGGCAGAGACAAGTTGAACTCAAGATGGGCTCGGCTGCCTCGGGCCTCTGCCACCTACAGTAGGGGTCAGGCTAGCACAGCTTATTGTCATCCCTAATTCATATTTCGTTGTTTTTTTTAACAGAAGTCTTAAGGAAAATATCTTTTAAAAATTGAAAAATCAGAAAATTTAAAATTATTATATAATATATAAATTATTGTAAAATTTTATATATTCATTTTTGGTCGAATTGAACCAAACGAAAATACGAACTTTATTTTCAAGAGTTATATTGAAGATTGTGATATCGAATTATTGGGATTTTTCAAGACTTATATTAATTTCGAGTCAAAAGTTTCGAATATTAAAATAATTTAATTTTTAATCATAAATTCTTTATTTTAATTTAAGACTTCTAATGTTAATTCTTGATGAACGAGCCAAAGAAATCAATGACTCACATGAATGGACCTTGAGAAGAAGACGAAGAGAGTAGTAATGGGGGACACGCGTCGAGAAGAGAACGTAGTAACTGCCATTTGGAAGATGAAGACGACGGGCATGGCGTGAGAGTTGCTTCCTCTCGAGAGTTACGCCATAGACAGACAAAAACCTTCACGTTTTCTTCGTTCACAAACCTAAACAAAAACCAAACTTTCTCTGCTTCACATCACTATATAATCTCCTTCTCTGCATGTTTATCTCATTCCAGAAGTACTTATCACTTCTCAGTCCCCTCCCAATGTAGTTTCCGACGGACAGATCTTTGATGGAACGCCAATCTGGTCACTCCACCACCAATTGTTCGGCGAATACGCCGGCTCGTAGCTCCTCAGATGACGCTAGAGGTTTACCCTCCAAAACACCTTCAACTTCTACCATGGAAGATCATCTCTACCCACCGGTTATAAACTCTCGGCGACGGTTGAATATTTCTTATGTATGCGAAGGAGGGTCACTCGTAAGATCTTGTTTCAGTTTCCTTTTACCAGTACTTTCGTATTCTGATGCATGACACAATACGACGTTGTTTTTTGTGCGTACAGGTGGTTAAAATGAGTAGGGAAACCATGTGCATGTTCCTAGGAGAAGAACCGCCGTTGGTGGACAACACGGCGGCAGTACTAGGAAGTAGGGAAAGTAACCGTAACACACGGCGGCGCGTGGGTTGGGTCCAAGGACGAGAAGAACGGTGGAAGCTGACACGGAGAGAGGTCCTAAAGAGAAGCTTCCATAGGGTGGGGGAAATAGCACTAAAAATGTCACACGGTCGGTGCTACCCTATGGAATCAGCTTTTCAAGGCTTCTCCGCTGTCTTAACCCCCAACCACGGGGCCGTCCTCCGCCGCCCAAGATTGACGTATCCCTTTCAGGTTTGATCACAAGGTATGGCACCAGGTGGCCTGTCTCTTCAAGAAAGTTGTCTTTTTTGCATGAAACTTTGTCTTGGTGTGAAACTGATTCTGTTATGTAGTTTTAATTCAAAATTCCGACATGAAACCCTACTTAGAACCGTCTTAGTTAAGTACAAATTGTACTAATTATAGTTAAAACTTCAATCTGATGTTACATTTCCTGTTTTATTTCCCTGTCATGTTATTATCTTAGGTTACTGAAACAGTTTCATTTCATGTTGCTTGCAGCCTGAAGGACCAGACGAGCTTGCGAGGATCTCAGCTGTTGGTGGCTTAGGAACATACCAAGACTCGATCAACAAGAGCTACAGTCAATCTAGTTATGTTCGATCTTGGCACAGTTGTCGTAGTTGTCCTAATTAATCAACTTAGATATATTAATCTTATATGATGTTTAGATGTAATATCAATGTACTCTTGCCTAGTGATTTCTTCTATAGGATGGAAATCTAAATTCGAGAGGGGGAAAAATAGATATTTTTAATGCTTTTTAATGTACCAAAACACTGAGAAATGTGATAGTGATAAATTTTATATATTAATTTGATCATTCATTTTATATATTAATTAACAACTGTAAATATATTATTATTAAAAATTATTATATATTCAATTCGGTAAATTATGAATCTAGTTAATGGATTGAGGTTTAAAACATTGTTGTAGTTAGCAAAGCCCATGAACTTGTTGCTTCAGTTCCTAGAATATGGCCCGAGTACACCCGAAGTCTAAGGGCATACAACTATTTTTAACTTATTTTAATATCAAGAACAACGCTTTATCTCAAAATATTTTATTAAAAGTTACCAATAAATTTTTTGTGAATTACAGTGTCATTGTCACTATTTTCGTAATGTACTACTAAAATGAGAAATAAACTCAAATAAAATATTCTTTAATAAAGTATTTGGTCTGAGTTATTTGTAAGTCGATTCATGCACAATTAAAAAAAATATTTAAAATTAATAAAATTCAAAAATTAGATTTCTATTTTTTTTCCTCTCAACAAAGATTTAAGAGATGTGAAAAAACTTTTTTTTAATAAATTACGACAACTTTAAGTCTGGTTGATAAATGACATCTTATCACATAAATGAGATCTTATCTTCCTCAAGATGTGGGAAGATCTATCAGTACACACAATTTAAAGATGTTACATAAAAAAAAAAATTAAAACAAAATATATAAATATATATAAAATAATGAAAATATATATTTAAAATATATAAATAAGTATCACGATAAATATAAAATGAAGTAAAGAATAAAAATAAAATAAAATAAAATAATTAAATAAAAATTATAAAGAATAAAATGATGATGATTCAACGTCACGATTCTCTCCACTCCAAGTTGCCTTTTGTGATTTTCGTTTGGGCTGCTCGACCGACATGACGGCTGATGTGGTCTATCACGTGACCAACTGCAAACGACAACTCCGCTGGTGTCAACGTGGCACATATATATATTTATATATCGCATTCCTCTATTTTATCTAGTTATCGTGCACCCATGAGGACCATCAAGCTTAAAATACACGTGGCATATCAAAAATGGTTTTGCTTCGGTGATAAGACTTTGACCACCCCGAGATCGCTTGGTAATCTTTTTATTTAATCAGCTTCAGGATGATCTCTGCCAATAGGTTTGAGATTAAAATTTTCAGGGTCATTCTATGTACATCTTCATATTCAATTCAAAATTTTTGATTTGAACCAGAGGATTCAAATTTATAGTTTAGTCAAATTTAAGTTTAAAGACACTTGGCTTGAGATTATAGGTTGAATTAAACCTAGATTATTGTTAATTTAATTAAACAACAAACAATAACAACAATACTCAATATGAAACTCGCTGATATGCAAAGTCTGAAAAGGTTTAATAGTACGTAGTCTTATCTCTAACTAGTTGAGAGACTGTTTCTAAATGACTTATATGAAAAGAAAAAAAGCGAGAGAGGGGAAGGGAAAATAAATAAAAATAAAAAATAAAAATAGTAATATTAATATTAATGATAATAATAGTAATAAGAAAAACATGGAAAAGGAGAAAGTTAATAATATTATTATTAATAATGCGAATATTAATAATAATAGTAGTAGTAGTGGTGGTAATAGTAATGGTAATAACTACTTCATTCAGCTAAATCCCTAATAAGTAAATACTACCTATTTACAAGAAGAATTATAAGAATTAAGTTCGAGACTAAGTCGAAATTATTTTAATTTAATTAATGAAAATGTTTTTGTTTTAGTTCGTATATCTTTGAAACTATAAACTTAATTGATGTTGTTAACTGAATCAACAACAACAACACCCAATAAAAATCTCGCTAAAACACGAGATTTGAAAAAATCCAATAGTACGTAATTGTTCGCTAATTAATAGAAAAACTGTTTTTACATAATACAAACGACTTAATACAAATTCAATTTTTTTTATATTCTTATTTTACAAGCTTGAATACTCAAATTAAATTTTACAGTGAATTTATAAATTAAATTTCACTTTAAACTCAAACTTAAACTTAAAACTCTAATTTATCATTTTTACTCAATCCAAGAGACTTCAATCATAGTGTATATTTCTTTTTCTTTTTTATTTCTCATGCCATGTGGTTGAAAATGTCATATTTCTCCTTACAAAGCAAAGTAGACTTAATTATGACACTTTGGGAAAAAAGTATAAAAGGGAAATAATTAAAACATGAGACTTTTCCAATGCTTTGATACAATTATCTTTTAATTTTTTTCATATATTTTTATTATTTCTGTTTTTTCCTGATTTCCATGTTGATTATGCCCACTAGAAGAACACCTGTGCTCTGTACTAAGTCAGTCTCCTTTTCCCTGCTACTGTACCATTGGCCACTTTGCTTTTATAGATTCATTAGGGCTTTTTGACCAAAAGGAAAAGCACAGCTTGTGTCAGGCAATTAGTCAAACCGGCCATAAGAGCCTTTGTATAATTATCTATTGGCTTCTTCTTTTAATTTAATTTATTAATGTCACAATTTTAGCATTTATTGCAAATAATAATGAATTAAATTGAATAAGATCTATTGCTTAATACTATATTGTTAATTTAAATCGAATTGAATTGTATGTTTATTATATTTTTATTAGATTAAATCAGTCCAATTATTTATTCTTATACAATCTACTTAACCCGAATCTTACTTTATTTTTAATTTCAAATCAATAAACAATGATCTTTCTTAATTGCAATCTTAAAAGAAACACAATAATTGCTTTTAGCTATCATTCGAAATAATGGCAAAGTAAGTATTGGTTGATGTGACTCATTTAAAAAAAGATAGCCAAGAAAGCTTCCATAACAAGATTATATAGATTATTTTAGTTTTTATTGGACTTGGATTGTTTTTGAAATATTTATTAATGTTTAAAAACCAGATCGAAAATTAAACTGTGAAAATAAGAGGTTAAATATTTAAAAGGTTCAACTGATATTAGACCGTCATAAAATCTGTTAAAATTAAATAAAATTAAACAATTTAAAAATGATTGAGAAAGATTATCCATAGCCATTAAAAAATTTAAAGTATAATTAAAAAGAGAATGTTAAATGAAATTATTTAATTTATTTTAATTTATTAGTTTACAAAAATTGATCGATTAATTAATAACCTGATTGATTTTTAACAACAAAAATTATTAAATAAATTGAATAAAAAAGTTAAAAACCGAACTGAATAATTAGTGGGTTTAAAATTTTCATTATTAAACCAACTGAAGTTATTCAATTTTTAAAATATTAATAATGATTTAAATATACGTAAAATAAAATTTAAAGTGTTTTCAGTATAAATATTCAGGTACTCAAAGTAGGCTTTTATTATTACGCTACTTTGCTTCATTTTCAAAGTTAGAGCACTAACTCTTTTGTGTAGTTCCTACCAATTGACTAGATTTCCTCTTACACATAACATAGCAAAGAAACTAAAAGTCAAACCTAATGCAAGAAAAAAAAAAACAAGTTTACTTATTGAGATTCTTTTTTTTTTTAATGAAGTGGGGTATATAGTACAGCTGTATAAAACTAGAGCACAATTGGTTAGAAGTTGGAAGAACAAAGTTAAAATTACCTACTCCACTTAATACCTTTTTTTAGTTTTACCTTAATCATGATATTATGCTCTCTTGCACTAAAGTTTTCTTCAATTGGTCACTTCCCATCTTTACTTTCAAAACCAAAGTTTTAAATTGGAGATATAATTGTAATTATGAGTAATATAAATATATGTAATAAGTTGTAATAACAATCTAAATTATGAGTGTAATTATTGTAAATTTTTAAAATTATTTTTTCACCATATATGTTATGCAGTTGACTTTTATGATGATTGCTTTAATTGTTAAATTTGATTAGAGCCAAAGTATACATTGGATTTATAAATAGTTAAGAGAAATAACTTCCTTAAGTTATGCATCATTTTTCACTACTCGTTTTATTCTTATTCTTGAGTTGACATTTTAATTTGAATCAAACTCAAATGATTAAATTTGATTTAAATTTAATTTGATTTTAAAAAAAATTATAATCTTAAAAGAAATTTAAAAAGTTTGAAAAATCTAATGAATTTCAAGATTTTTTTTGTTTGTTTCAATTTTTATTTAAATTATAATCTAGACACGACAATCTAAACTTGATCAGAATCAAGCTCAAATTTTTTAATAGAAAACCTGATCTTGACCCATCCATTGCCAAAAATGCTAACTCAATGCATATTGCTTATTAGCAGCAAGTCTAAGAGGTTTTGTTATTGTCTTGCTAAAGTCATGGTTGCTGACAAGAACAAATACTTCTTTTTGGCAAAACTTGCAATAATAGCCAGCTTCCCATAGAAAGAGGTATAGTTATATACTAATGAATTTGTAATAGGGTGGAGAGTTTATTTGTACTCTTCTATGGATGTTTGTGTTGGAATTCATATTCTAAATTTTAAAAAAATTCCTCACATAACTTCTAAACTTTTCTTTTTCTTGGTTGCTTATTACATGTGAAAAGGTGTTAAATGATGAAACAAAAGATTGATAAAAACACTCAAAATGAACAAGAAAGTGGATTTTTAAAACAAGTGTTTCATCTATTTGAAATTTGTATTAGCAATCATAATGGATGGGTTTTATTTTACTTAAAAATTTTAAAATAAGTATAAATTTTAAAAATTTGAATCGAATGGAATATTTTGAATTTAATTTTTTAAAATTTTAACATAAAATTAATTTTAAATTTGATTAATTTATATTTATCAAATTTAATATCGAACTATGATGATTTTCATTACTCTTTCTCTCTTAATTAGTAATTTCAAAAAATTATTACATAAGAAAGTAGTTGGAGATTGGAATTATAGGATTCAATAGGAAGGAATTTGTTATTCAATGAGAAAAATATACATAGAAGTAATGAAATCTATAAGATAGATATTCCTAATAAACACATCCAACACAACAAGTTTTGAAATAATAATAGGTAATCAATAGCAATACTCAATTAAACATAAGTTCAATAAATAATAAATATAGTTGATTGAGATTTATTTATAGATAGTAATCCTTTAAACTGTATTTTAACAATACAAAATTTTGCAAATATCATTTATCAAGTATATATTTAATAAAATAATAATTTATTAATTATATATTGAATTAGACTTAATAATCTAATTTTGATCAAATTTTGAGTTTCAGATCAAACCAAGTCGGGTAATTTTTTAACAAGCCTAAATTAAAATGGTTATTCTTCAACTGATTTTATTTGAGACTTCAAAGCAAAAAACTTTGGGGATAATATATAAATCCGAGTTAATAAGAGTACACTATTGCAAATATAAAAACAGAATCCAAAAAGAAAAAGGAAAAGAAGAAAGAAGAAAGAAGAAAGAACAGGAACACATTGAAGCAGAAACAGAGAAAGAACAGAACACAAAGCGAGCTCTCAGCTAAAGACATGCACTTTAAAGACATCATTTCTCTGTAGTTCCCTTTCTCAAAGCTATGCCTTCTCGTGCGATTCCACCGTCGTCGCCTCACCACCACCACCACCACCACTCCCTCTCCTACCGCATCTTCCCCCCACTAGGGGAAAATGCTTGAAGTGCTTTATGTGAAAAGCTAATGTTTTAAAAATCGGACCGAAAGTTAAACCAGTAAGATAAGAGGT
>JAOQMM010000006.1:21775427-21786702 GCA_027563515.1 Erythroxylum platyclados
ACATGTCCCAGGACACACAAATTAGTGCCCCATCTAGAAAATTTCCTCTTTAAATTTGGGTACCAATAAAAGGTTTAATGCACTTAAATAACATCATAATTGTCATCTAAGTCGAATTTGTCACTTAATTTTATATTTTTATTTGTTAAATAATTTAGCTAAATATATATTTGAAAGATGAAGATTGCAAATTATGATGTTTTAAAAAAGTGCAAAAGAGAACACAACACGTAGAAAGAGAATATGAAGGAGCAGAGATACGATACAGCTAAGTGAATCCAGAGATTTGCAATTCATTAAAGATAAATCAAGAAAGAGCTTGTCCAGATACATAGGGAGTCCATAAAATATAAGGATATGGTTGGCGAGATCAGCATCTTTGGTGCTGTTTTTAATATACAAGAGGACCACAAAGAATTGTACATTCACTGCTACAGATTCTTCATCCCAAATTTACAAACGCCTAATGCATATAATTGGAGCTTCGAAAAATGTATCAAAATCAATGTTTCAAAAGTAAAAAACAAATGCAAAGATTGTCTTCTCATATATTGGAATCATTTGGACAAATTCTGGGGTTTAAAGTAAAAAAAAATGTAAATATTAATAATCATTCATCATTTTATAAATGGTAAAAAATATTATTTTTATAATATTTTCATAAAAAATATCAAATAATGGTCATATAATTAGTTGGTGATCACATATTTAAGATTATTTGTTGATCATTACAATATTCAATATTAGAAGAAGTACAATTAATATCTTAACAAGAAAAAATAAATATTTCCACTTTGTTGGGAAGTGTTGTATTATAAAGCAGACTTTTAGTTGTGTTTCTTATATCTTTTGGTAAGAGTATTGCAAATACAGTTGGAATAACAGTTGATTACACGACATGACTATAGAAAACAACAATCACTTGGAGATAATCCTACCAAATTATAAATAGACTAGGTAGCTATCTATAGGATTCAAATTTTAAAAAAAAACTATCTTCTTTATATTTTCTTAATTGACCAACCAGTCATTATTTTATTTATATTTTTATAAATAATAAATTTTAATCTAAGCAGAGAAAATAAAATTTTCTTTCTCCTTTGATCTTTATATTTTTCTAATACCGTCTTTTCATTTCTATATTCATTCAATTCCAAGATCTTGACACTATTTTATAATTAAAACGAGTGATACTCAAACTATACCTTGTGCCACGTACAAAATAGCTAATAGGTTTTTTCTTAAATCAAGCATATGGAAATTAATACTATATAACATGTGATTATATCTAATGTCTTAACATACTATGTTATATAGCACAATCGTTTGTTAATATCAATGTTTTTAAAACCGAACTAGATAATAGTGAAAATCTTGAACCGATCAACTCTTCGGCTCGATTTAATTTAATAATATTTATTGTTAAAAACTAATCAATTTATTAATTAATCAGTCAATTTTCGTAAACTAATTAGTTTTTATAAACCAAAATAAATCAATTAATTTTTATTTAATAGTCTTCTTTTTCAATTAAACTTTAAATTATTTCGATGAGTAAGGATGAATTTTTCAATCATTTTTTAAATTATTTAATTTTATTCAATCCTTAACTGATTTAATTTTATGACTGTTTAATACCGGTTGATCCTTTAAACCTTTTAAATCTTAAAACATTGGTTAATATAATTAATTCAGTAAATGATAACTTTAGTGATATAATAATGGAGACATTTTTCAATAGAAAATAATTGCGAAAATAACATATAAATATGAGAGCACAGAGAGGAAAAAAAGATTATTCTGGTTAGCCAAATGTATTTATACAAACGGACAATAAATAATATTACAATCTATTTATCTTTAAGATTTATTTATTTTTAACAATATTAAAAAAATAATTAAATTATATACTTTAATTAAAATATTTTTTATTAAGAGAATCAATAATAAAATATACTCCCTACTAAAAAGATTAACCACAATTTTTTTTCACAATAGAAAAGACTCCCTCTTTCTTCCTTTTTCCAATTAGTCTAAGAATTTTTCTTTTTATATTAATTTTTTGCTGTTTGTTTAGCAGGAATTTTTTTTTCCAGTTTACCCAACTTTAACAGGATGGTGATTTTGTGGCTATTACTTTACATTTACACCGACCAGACTCAAAACTTTAACCAGATGAGCCAAGAACAGTGACCGACATAATTGGTCCACCAGAATGCGTCGCAATTTCTTCAGTAAACTTAAAAAGCAATACCACTAAACCTAAGAAGGGATTAGTTTTGAGCCACGTTTTTTCTTACCCTGTGAACTATGAAGAAGATAGAAGAGATTTTCAGAGATCGAATCTTTGGTATTTTAGGCCAACCATAGAGTGTCTCCACCAACCGTATCCATTTCTTTTTCTAAAAACCCTTTGCAGTGTTTGGCTGCTTCAAAGGGTTTTTGATTTGCTTCAGTTAATGTTTCCCTTTCAAAATAATCGTGAACTTCCGACCCAAATCTCCTCTGATCCCTACCTACAAGATTTTGTTCTTCAAGAGGATCTGATCTTCTCGGGTCACCAAGGAAGCAACCTGACCAGCTTCATGGAAGAAGGTGATCAGCCTCATAATACCACATTACCAACTTCAAATAATGGTGATCAAAACCTAGCTAATGAAGACAAGAAGGCCATTCGAAAGGAGATTGAACGTCAAAGAAGACAGCAAATGTCGACCCTTCATGCATCACTTCGATCCTTGCTTCCTCTTGCATCTCTCAAGGTTAATAAGAACGATACAGATTTGTTTCAACCATCTCTCTTCCTTGATTTCACTGTGTGACCTTATTTTTCAGCTAGGTTTCAACAATAATCTTGTATGAAATTGCATCCTCTCAATACTTCTTCGTGTAATTATGGCTTTAGGGTTTTGTTGATGTGGGTTGCAGGGAAAGCGTTCAGCATCTGATCAGATTCAAGCGGCGGCGGAATATATAAAGCACCTCCAGATTAACATCCAACAACTAACTTACAAAAGGGACAAGCTCAAGATGTTGGCAGCACCAGCTGGTTTGAGTAGTTCTAGTGCTGAACATAGACACATTGAGACCACCGGTAACAATCTGATGAACCGTGTCACCGTCCGGCCTAACTTAGACGGAGCAGAGATTGTGGTACAAGTCGGCTCTGAGGCTGAAGGATTTCGTCTGTCATCGGTGTTGCAAGCAATTTTTGAAGAGGGACTTGATGTTATTAGCTGTTTTTCTACAAGAAAAGACGGAAGGATGTATAACACAATTCAGTGTCAGGTATATTATATATATAACTCATCAATTCATTCATTTCTTGATAAAGGGTTTGGATTTTACCAAGATCCCATGTTCATGAATGCCAAAAAAAGATTTGATTGATCTTAATTTGCTTAATTCATCTCTTGCAGAATGCTAACCAGACTTGCATTGATCTAGCTGGTCTGCAACAAAAACTTGATCATTTGATCTGAAACCTAGAAACGGTCGGATCTGAAAACCTATATCTCTTGATCTCTATACGACTTCTATGGTAGGAATTTACAGGTTTTCCTTGTAGGAAGTGTGAGAGTTTAATGTATTCTGAGATTTTCAGGTTTTCGAGTATTAGTGTTCGTAAACCTCCAAGTGGAATCAATAAGCTCACTTCAGTGCTTCTCTGATGAGCTGAACTATCTGTAAAGTTGAATCAAACTCCATTAAAACCATTAAAGACAAGAACCCTGCATGAACTCACGCACATCTGCCATGTCTTGTAAGCTAATTCTCTTCTTACATAGAAGTATGATCAAAATTAAACCAATTGTTCAAGAACTGATTACTGTTAGCTATTTGATCACAATTAGATTATGCAAAGCATCAAAATCTGCATATCCTTTTAAAATTATTTTGTCATTCACAGGCATGAGAAGAAATGGATGATTGATTTGGATTTGGCTTCGTGTTTTTGGTTGAGCAGTCATGCAGAGTCATTGTATTATAACCCCTTACATAGTTAATGTATACTTGCAAGTAGTATTAATAACATTGTATTGAATCTGCTTGAATGCTTGTGGTTTTACCTTTTTTTATTTCAAATTTTATAGTTTAAAAACTATCATTTATTTAACTACCATACAATTCTATTTCTTACGTGTGTTTTAGAGTGATTAGAGCTTAATTATGGTTGTTTCTTGTAAGTTTGTGTACTCCAAATAAAACATGAAAAAGTAGAGAAAATAAGTATATGTCTTGTCTTTAATTTTTATTGTAATTATATTTTTTTACACAATAATGTACATCCATTTATAATTTTATAAGATCTTCATGACATATTACATGTCGATTTATCGGAAACAATCTCTCTATCAGATAGGAATAAGGTTGCGTACTATTGGACTTCTCCAGATCCCACACTTCAGCAGGACTTCAACTGGGTGTTGATGATAATGATGATATTTTTTTACAAAATAAGTAAAAATAGAAGACTTGCATTTTTGTTTCTAAATTTTTTATAAATTAAAATTTTCAACTGTGATTGATGAAAGTGGGTAGACAAATGATTATTATCATTTCTTTTTATATAATTCACAACCTAAATTAGTCAGCAAAAAATATTTCAAACGATATCACTAGCATCAACCTTCGCCAAATTGCCTAGTCCAGATAAGTACTTGGGCTTACTGTTGGTGTTTTCAATATTTTATAAAAACCCAAGTTTACTATAATCTTTTCGTTTATAAACAAGATTAATTGTACTATAAAGGCGAGTTTGCCTGCTAGAAAATTTGTTATAAATAAGTAAGGTTTTTTATATTCGACCCTTGTGCTTTCCTAAATGGTATCGTTAGTTGATGAAAAGGAAAAGAATGTTAAATTTGATTCTCAAATTAGAAATTTGAAATTTCTCATAAATGTTAAAGAATCAGTCAAATTTTAATAGATTCAATTTCAATTAAATTTAGGTAAATATACTTGAGCTCGAAATTATTTAGATTCTAAACACATCTAAAGAGTTAAATTTAAATTTGAATTTTTTAACTTAAAATCATCCTAAAATTATACAATACAAGTCTATCTCGAATTGGACTTCGAGTTGGAGTAGCTATCCATAAAGAGGTAAAGTATCAAGCTATTGTAACAATGTTTGTGAAGTTCAATAGGTTCTACCAAACCTCTAAGATGCGTGGTAAGAGTATCAAGCTATTGTAAAACTGTTTGTAAAGTTCATTTATAATATCTTCCAACTGATGGTCAAATTGCCGACATCTCTATACAAAATTATTATATATATATGTGTATGTATGTGGTTCATATTAATGAATAGTTAAGTGAAAATTATCCTTGTTTTCTTACAATTGAACTCCTAATAATTTTTAATTTCTTTTATTACTGATATATTGACGAAGTCCATTAATTTGTTAGGGTGTGAACTGACCATATAGGAAATTGGAAACAACGAATGGGAATTAATCAAGGCTAGGCTATTATATTGTATTCTTCGTAGTTTTATATTCTTCCTGCTTATCCTCAAGAGTCAAAAAGAGAGAAAGACTGATCATTAATTGTAGGCTGCTTGTACAAGAAAAGCATCACATTGATATTTTGAATGGTTCATCGTAGATTCTCATTTATTTATTCTTCTGCCTTGGTGTATTCAATCAAGTCAATAGAAGAAATATAAAACTATGAAACAGGGTCCACGAAAAGTGCCCTTTACAATTTGTAAAATGATGATATCGGTAACATTTGTCAATATTTCTCAAACAGAGTCTAGAAAAGTTCCATAGCAGGAAATCTTATCCTACTTTAAAAAAGGAAAATAAATCATGAAGGCGGCTGGCAAAATTTTCCCTGCTTTTCCTGAATGATTATTTTATGGGATAATAAGTTGTAAAGTTTCAATTGTTTTAGATTTTTCTAATTTTAATATTTAATTTTTTAAACTTTAGTTAAGTGTTAAAACTATTAAAAATAAAAAATTAGTTCAAGAAATTATTTCTATTAATATTTTACGAAATAATGTAAAGACTAATACTTAGAAGGATTGCATGATATTCATTACATAAGTTTTGCAGGTTAAATTAGTTATTATATTTCCAATATAAAACCATTAATATATTTATTACATTAGGCTCAAAAATTATAATGACAAAAATGAAAGCTCATAAAATCTCTTTAAATCTAAGTCTTGTTTTATCAGTCATATCAACAAAATATTAACGAAAATAATTTTTTAAGTTTATTCTTCAATATTGTAATCCCTTAATTAAAAACTTTAAAAGAATAGAAACTAAAATTAAAAAATTAAAATTGAAACTTTTTAATTTGTTATACTTATATTTTTGTCCTTTTTTAATAAATTTATCCTTTTGTTGTGTGTTTTCTATGACCAAAAATGAAAAATAGTGTTTAAAACCTTGGCCATTATTGTTTTATTACAGAGTTCAAAATCACTTGGCCAGCCAAAGGCATGCACATATTGTTTGTCAAAAGTTTCTATGCATTTTCCATCAAACCAAACAAGAAAAAGAAAAGTGAAATGAAAAAAAGGAAGATGATTAGAGGTAATTTCGTGAAATATCTAAACAATAGGTATACTTTTGAACTTTAACACTTTCGATTTCTTTAGCTTTTCCTTCTTTTTTTTTTTTGTCAACTTCTAATAAAATGGTTTTAATTCCGTTTCCTTGATTATCATTTCCCGTCTAATTGTTTTCTCTTTTTGCTAAACCAGTTCACACCGGTATATTTCAAAGTCATTTAATCGAACTAATTGTACAAAATTAAACAAACTTTATTGAAATTATCCATTAATCTAATGATCTATGCTATTCTGGCAACATCCAAGAAAGGAGCCCCACCATCTTAACGTATTAAATTAACGCATGTTTGTTTGTTTTTCTGCCTCTTTTTTTAACAACAAATCTTAATTCTTTCTCATAATTTTGTTGTATGATTCTTGTTCTTATGGTATTTCTTTTGGATGTCTGAGCTCTCCAGCTCACACCACAGGAAATGTAATGATTATAGTTTCGGTCGGACGGAGAGGTTAACAAGCACTAATGGACAAGCACCAGCTTCTGAGCTGATCAGACTCCTTAATTTCATAAATTTTGTTAATAATTAACTGTTAAGATATTATTAAGATATTCTATTCTATTTTTAGCATTATTTATATTTTAATTTATTAGGGATATCTTTTGTTATAAAGAAGTTGATTTGGTATAGAATTATACTATCTTAGAATATGTGATTTTAAAAGTTAAGATCTTTGTAGAAGAAAGGAATCCTGTAAGATATATTGGGTATGAGATAACTTTTAAGGGTATAAGTATGAGTGGATAACGTTAAGAGGTAACTGGTATCAACATTATAATAGCCTTGTATAAGTCTATTGTACTTAGCTGAAAGTTGATTAATCTGAGAGAGGGTCTGGCAGATGTAGATGATGTGTTTCGAACTGCATTAACAAATTTTCTGTGTTTATTATTAACTGCGTACTTAATTTTTCTAGTTGTGATCATATTCTAAAAATCATAGTTGCTAACCCAGTTATTTTCAGATAAGCAACTATAAATCTTAGTTTGAATCAACCGCAGCATAATAGGAATTTTGTGGAAATTCAACCTTCGAGTTTTTCATTAACTTCTCCATATCTCCTTCACTTAACTTCCTTAGGCTGCTTTCTATATTCACCATAAGATTCCTTGCTGTATGCTTCGTGTACTATTCCTCTCTGAGTTTCTCCAAGAAATTTGATCACTATCTTCTTCACACACTCTTTTTGCTTCTTATGATCTATACATCAGCTTGTTATTCATCGTTCTGTAGTGGAAAATGAGCTGGAATTGTCTTTGCTGTTTGTTCAAAGAGAAAGAACAGAATGTTCATAGGTATGGCTTGCCAAAGTTTCATCATGAGTTTTAAAGGTTAAGGACATGGAAAATTTAACACCATTTTTTATGGTTTTCTTGGTGTTTTCTCAGCTTGAATAAGAATGGGACTTTTCCCTGGGAATTATACACCCTCAAGGAATTCTTCATGCAACAAACAACTTCCTTGATGAACAAGATTGGAGAAGGTGGATTTGGAAGTGTATACTGGGGAAGAACATGTAAAGGCATTGAAGCAATTATTTTGTTCATCTTTTTCATGTTCTCATTCAGTTTTTAATACTTCTTCTGATCGGTACAAATCTGAAATTTCCAAGATTGAACATAATCATCGTTTCATGTATACCCTTTTTTTCTTTTTCAGTTTTCTTATCTTATTGACCCTTCAAATCTCTCCTACAGAAGCAGTAAAACGACTGAAGGCGATGACTACAAAGGCAGACATGGAGTTCGCAGTGGAGGTAGAGATACTTGGTAGAGTTTGACAAAAGAATCGGTAAGGTTTGAGGGGATTTTACGCAGGAGGAGATGAGAGGCTAATAGTCTACGAATACATGCCTAACCATATCTTGATCACTCATCTACATGGTCAACTCGCACAAGATTGTTCACTAAAGATTGGTCTTGGAGAATGAGTATAGCTACTGGATCAGCGGAAGGAATAGCGTAAGTTTTAGTTTAATATGGTACTGGAAGAACTAGCTAGCTTTACATGAATCTGAATTTCACTTTCTGTGGTCTGTTGTTATGACATGTTAGGTACTTGCACCACGATTCCTGAAGGAGTTTCTCACCTCACCACTACGGTAAAAGGAACTCTAGGTTATTTTTCTCCTGAATATGCAACGTGGGGCAAAGTTTCAGAGAGTTGTGATGTTTATAGGTTTGGAGTTCTACTCCTGGAGATCATTAGCGCCAGGAAACTATTAGAGAAGCTAGTGACATAGTTCATTGGGTCACTCCATACGCGCAAAAGGGTGCATTTGATCACTTAGTTGACCCTAAGTTAAATGGTAGATATGATAGGAATCAACTTCTGCAATTATGATTGCTATGAGATGCACTGATAGTAATCCGGAGAATAGACCAAGGATGTTGTAGGTGGTGGATTGGCTTAAAGGAGGGAAGAAGAAGAAGAAAAAGAGAGTTATCTCTTATGGCTATGGAAGACAAGGTTAGTGAAGAAGATGAAGGACAAGACAATGAGGATGTCGAATGTGATGGGTTGGGAATGGACAAGTACAATGTAAGTGACAGCAGATAATTATGTAAATAATTTCTGTAATTAGTTAAGATTAGTTTCCTTATTTGTTAGAACTCTTCTGTCTAGGTAAATATTCTGTAATCTCGTTTGTAACTATAAGTTGAGCAATACAGTAATTGAATCAGTAAGGGAAAATTATACCAAATCACATGGTATCAGAGCCTTCTCTTCCCTAACCCTATCTCTTATTTTCCGCCGCTGTTGCGCCGCCACCGCAGCCACCGCCGCTCAACCGCGCCCCTCCTTTCTCCTCTCAAACCTGGTAACTCTCTAATCCCATCTCTACCTTTTCCCTTCTTCTCTAATCCCATCGCTCCCTTTTTCCCTTCACCATGACCAGCAACATCGATAACATCATCATCCATCCCCCCCACTCCTCTGATAGAACTCTATTTGTTCATAACATTAAGGCTTATGTTCCCGTAACCCTTGATCTCCATGCAATGAATTATGACACTTGGAAGGAAACTAATCTTAACTAATTACAGAAATTATTTACATAATTATCTGCTATCATTCAGTCTCTTGCTTCTTCTAGTTTAATTGATTGTAATAAGGAGAAGTCTCCAAAACTCTGTCATGCTTGTCAATTGGGCAAACATGTTAAGTTACCATTTCATCATTCTGAGTTTGTTTCCACTGTTCCTTTTGAAATTGGTCATTCTGATGTTTGGACTTCTCCCATTGTTAGTGCTAGCGGCATTGCTTATTATGTGGTTTTCTTGGATCATTACTCTCAGTTTTTATGGGTTTATCCTTTAAGCCATAAGAGTGATGTTTTCTCCAAATTTCTCCATTTTCGTGCTTATGTCCACACTCAGTTTAACACAGAAATAAAAACATTCCAATGTGATCCTGGTGGCGAATTTGACAACACTACATTCCATCATTTTTTTGATGAACATGGACTTGTTGTTCGCTTCTCTTGCCCACAAACTTCTCAACAAAATGGCAAATCCGAATGTATGATACAAACCATCAATAATATGGTTCGCACCCTCCTGATACAAGCCCAACTTCCCCCTATATACTGGGTAGAAGCTCTACATATGGCCACTCATCTCCTAAATATTCTCCCTTCTTCTGCCATCCACAATGCAATTCCCTTCACACGTTTATTTAATAAACCCGTCTCATTTTCTCATCTTCGGACCTTCGGGTGCTTATGCTATCCCAACCTCTCTGCTTCCGCTCCACACAAATTGGCCCCCCGTTCTTCCGCTTGTGTCTTCCTTGGGTACCCCTCCCACCATAGAGGTTATCGTTGTTTGGATCTCGCCACACGCAAAACCTCATATCTAGGCATGTTGTTTTTGATGAGAGTGTTTTCCCTTTTGCCACAATGTCGCCTAGCTCCACCTCTCCCTCTTATTACTTCCTCGGTCTCGATGACCCTCCTCCATTCTTCAACATCTCCTCCTGTCACCTAATGCCCCAACCACCCAGCTAGGTGGCACTCCTCCCACCACGGGGGTGCCCGTGTCCGTCCCTCCTCATAGTCCTCAACCCATGTCCTCATCTTCACCAAGCCTAACCACAGCACCTCCTTCCCCACCAACCCAGCATCCCATGGTGACTCGCAGTTAACGTGGCATTTTCAAGCCACGTCACATATTAAAACTTCATGCCCATATCACCCGTCCCTCTCTATTACGCAAGTCCCATGTGCAGGCCCATCGTGACCCTCACTGGCGTGCAGCCATGCAGGCCGAATATAATGCTCTAATTAAAAATGGAACTTAGAACTTGGTTCCCCGTCCTCCAGGGGTTAATGTGGTTTGTTTTGATGTGGCTCTATAAGCATAAGTTTCATACTGATGGTTCCCTAGACAGGCATAAGGCCTGCCTTGTTGCTAATGGTAAATCACAACACCCAGGCATTGACTGTGATGAGACTTTCAGCCCCGTAGTCAAGCCTGCCACTATCCGCACAGTTCTTAGCATTGCCTTATCCCGTTCTTGGCCCATTCATCAATTGGATGTCAAGAATGCCTTTTTTCATGGCGATCTTCAAGAGACAGTATATATGCATCAACCCCCGGGCTTCACTGATCTACAACATCCTGATTATGTCTGCCATCTGCGAAAGTCTCTGTATGGCCTCAAACAGGCACCTCGTGCCTGGCAT
>JAOQMM010000006.1:21887113-21898069 GCA_027563515.1 Erythroxylum platyclados
ATACACTTTATTATTAATTATATAAAAATATTATTATTAATTATTTAATAAAATTTATTATATTAAATATTATTTTAGTATATAATAAATAATAAATATTATATTAAATTTTTTACCTGCAACAAGTAATAACAACATTAATTTTATAACAAAAATGACGTCGTTTATAAAATTAGACAGAGAGCGACAAATTTAACTTAGACAAAGGACCTCGTCTTCTTATTAAGTGATACTTTAGTCCTAATTTTAAATTGAATGCCATAATTTGTTGCGTCACTTTCTCTCTCAACTCCACCACGTGACCACCATGTGCAATAAACCGTGGAGTCAATCACCTTCATAGCCATAATCTCACCATTAAGAATGGCAGTTTCGATATTAGAGCCAAATCAGCTTACAGAGACGAAGCACAAAACCGGCGGGTTATCGGAAATACCAAAACTCAAGTTTCGTGTTCCATAGCCAATTCTACTCAATAATGGCTTCGAATCCATCGCTTGTACCTGAGATCGGACCTGACGGCCTCCCTAGAGAAGCTCCTGTCATTAGCTACACCGAGAAGGTACTCTCTGTTCCGAATTAACGTAATGCTAATGCCGTTCGTTTTTTTAAACTGTTTTTGATGTTTGTGAATTTTGGTGGTTCTGTTTGGGTACAGATAATCGAGGCGGAGCAGCTTCAATTAAGAAAGTATCACTTTTTTTTTCCCCTTTAGTTGATCTCTCTCTCATTCTTTGATATTCTTTGTTTACTGAGAAATTGTCTTTAATTTTTGCTTGCAGATACATTGATGAGAATTACTCCAAGATTCGCGATGTCGAGAGGGAACTTGCCAATCTTTCCATGGAGATGAAACTCACCGCTGGACCTAAAAAAGCAGGTTGCTTTGCTATTTAATTTCTTGCTTTTTCTTTTGTTTTGTTCCTTGTTTTTGTGTTTAGTGACTTTTTGGAATTTACATTTTAAGCACTTGAACACTTGAGAAAAAAAATTGAGATGTCAACTGAACGAATTCGTGCTGCCAAACTCAAGGAAGAACAAGCACATAAGGTTTGTAACTCTTGATTTGAAAATGAAAGGTGGACTTCATATTTTCCGTTAGTCTGAATTCTTTAAGCTGTGTCTTAATGGTCCAAGTCAAGATTTGATCTTGCTAACTGATGGAAGACAATATTTGGATTGCATTTAGGCTTGGGAAGCAGCCTCAAAGGCTGTGAAGGATGAGGAAGCACTTAAAGAAAAGTTATGTGAAGACTTGAACAAACTGGTACATTCTTTACTAAATGGATTTGCATCTTTTGCTGTTTGATATGAACTTCTATTGATGTTATTGTCTTAATAGGTCCAAGAAAGCAGTAATGCTCAATTTTCTAGACTTGAGGAACTAAAAAGACGATTGGAAGCTTTAAACCTTGGCCGAGCTTCTACCTCTTCTCCTGCTGTAAGCTTTCCTTCTAAACTATTGCTCCTTTTATTTTCGTATATTCAGCTGTTTGTCTGGTCAGCACTTCTGTGGTTATGATTACCTGGAATTTTAATGTTTCGTGGGTCATCTGTAATTGATGACACTTCCTCTGCAGTTCATTTATTTCTCTCCCTGTGATCTATACATATACTGCCCTCTGTAACAGTATTGTTGGTTTATTTAGATAACACAAAATTGCAGCTGCAACTAAGAATCCAAATCTACATGTGTGGTTGATTAACTTAATGTGAATAGTCCAACCAAATCTATATGGAAGCACATTACCTCTTCACTTTTTGACTAACCTCAAATCTGTTGAGTTCCAAGGTTCTGGAGGAACCTTTTTGTTATTAAGATCAGGTGAATATTTGAAAATTTTTACTTGTTTGTTATACCCAATGGAAAAGGAAGGTACTTTTGGTTCCTTCTGTAATTTTTGGTAAAAATGCACGAACAGTCAACAATTTTAGAGCACTTGATCTTCCAAAAAAGAAAAAAGAAAGAAAGAAAGTATACATGAAGTATGTTGTTTGCTGTGACTCTGAACTGCTGAGTTTTGAAGTTACCCCGGTAGTGGCTTCATTAGATCAAATCCCTTAAGTGTTCTATGCACATTGTATTATGCGTGGAGGGATTGTTGATAGTTTGCTCTTGTATTATGTTTAGGAGGGGAAATCAATTGGCCACTTGCCAAACAATGCTCAAGATAATTCCTCAGCTGTTCTTACAACACGACCTGCTGATGGAATTCTTGAAAATGTATCTGATCAAGCAAAAGACGGAAACACCAAAGTTACAAATGGGCAAGCTCTACCTAGTATTGAAGGAGAAGGAAGAGCAAAAAGAAAAGTTCAGTTCCAAGGGAGAGGAAGAGGTATTGGTGCCGTGCCTAAGGGTAGAGGATCTGCCTCTCCTGGTTGGACAGGAGCTGGGTTTGATGTGGATGCTAGAAGTTGACTTCAGCCTAATGATGCCATGGGACTCGGACTAGCAGTTTTCCGTTTTTCTGTTCATATCTTTGGTCTCCATTCATTCCTTTACATGATGATTTCTGTCTTCTGTATTCATTCAATTCGCCATAATTGTTCATACAGAAAATGTGGTGTTGCAATTTGTGACACTAATGAAACTTGTCACCTACAAACTTTATCCTTTGAGTTAGTAATTTTCAAGAATCTCACTAGGTTTTTTGTGTTCAAGTTCCTTACATTTTCGATTCTAAGTGGTGAACTGATAATCTTCCTCCATACTCATTAGTGGAATTGAAAAGTTATTATCAAATATTATCTCTAGCAAAAGTGGATAGCGTGAGTTAATTTCGGAATGTTTGTTAAGTTTTTCCTGTTAAGGTAAACCTCTGATATGGTATTTAACATATCACAGCTTTTGCCTCCATAATTCCTCTTTGGAATGGCTTCTTCTCCACAATTCTTCTTTCAATTACTTCCCAGATGCCAAGAAAGATAGAGAAGCGACCTGGTTCGTTTTTTATCATTGTAATGCTAATCATTTTCAAATTCTTCCTGTTGTACCGTAATCATATGCTTGTTTGACACTGTATATACATCTCTGTTTCTTGTATTCTGAGAGATTCCCAAATTTCATGTTTTCTTGTATTCTGAGGGAATCATGCAGGTCAGAGAGAAAACAAAGAAGCATCTTTGAGTTGCATATACTTGATCCCAGGTATACCCTTTGACGATCCAAAAGCCAGTTAGGAACCTTTAGGAGAATGGATAATACAAATCTTCTGTTTAAATGGACACCAACTTGCATATGTTTGTACGTTGTACAACACTGTTCTTGATGGACTTATTCATCTCTGCTTTGTCACCTCACTCTTTATTCTTCAGAATTTGGAAAACAGCCCTTTTGAAGAACAAATTACTGTTTCAAGTTCAAAATTTATATGCTATGATTTGGTATTTCTGTCTTGTGAAAAACATCCAGTGATTTGAAACGGGAGTGTAAATGCGAAAAAGTTACTCTTTGGTGCAAAGCTACTTCACATTCTAAAATGAAGCAACCATGAAAGGTGGTATAAATGCTCACCTTCTTCTTCAGGACCTCTTCCTTTCTTGCGAAACTTTAAAAACAATTATGCACTTCACAGATGTCAATGGCGACCGGTCAAAATTTGAATGGTTTACCAAGTGCAGTGAAAGCGTACATGAACATCATTTCAATGGGGTTTGATTATCTGACTTTACATTGAAAAGCCTCACCTAACCAAACCACCTGGGACCTGAAGTCTGAGCAGCACTAATATAGTTCCTGAGCTATCTTGTCTCCGAATGTCGAAACCCAGAGGCCCCAAACTTGAGGCCGTTCCTTTGGTTCACTTAATAGATAGAGATGCCGGTAATATATTCTTAACTTCTCTATGTTCAAGGACTAGGAGGTAGAGGGATGTGTCTATTACTTCTGTTACTTATACATATAAAATCAGTCTTGGGATGGGATTATGTAGACAAGTCACTGAGGCCATGGGATGTTGCCACTTCTGTTACCTGTGAGATTCAGCAAACTTCTCGTTCAATGTGTCTGCAAGAGGGTAAGAAATCATCAGACTCCTACATCGTTGTCTCCTACCTATTAATCTCCTTTTTGTCACATAAAGAGCTTCTAATGCATTTGAACATGTACAGAGATCCAAGAGTCCTTGTTCAATTTAAGTTCTTTCTGGCTTCAATTTAACTTCTTACATTGATAGAATCTATAATTATTACTTTTCTTATGCGTATTAATTAAATCTTTATATGTATATAACAGTGACTCAATCCTGAATAACGAGATTGTTGCTGCTAGACACAGACAAGGATTGCTTTTGTTCTTGTCACAACAGAATTCAAAACAAATTAGCGTAAGGAACAAGATTGCAACTCTTCCTCAACTATAGGGACTTAATTATTGCATCTTCCTGTCTTAAGTATATAACTAATAGAAAAAACCAAAAGATTTAAAACAAAATAAGGGATTAATCACAAAAGTCACACCATTCAAAATTAAGTTAAGAGGATTCTTAGTTTCATATGAATTTTAATTACGTACTTCTTTTTCTGTAATTTGAAACATTCTTGACTTTTTTATGATTTAATATTAAAAAAAGGCCCTCATGCTTATTTTTTATTATCTCAATAATTGCTTATGTTAACTTTTTCATTAAAAATTTGGCTAAGAATATATTTTTAACCTTAACGTTTACATAATACATAACAATCTCTAAGTTTAGAAGTATTGGAATTAAACCCGCAACATTTTCAAAATATTCAAAACAAACCCTAAATAAATAGAAAATTTAACGAAATTAACTTTTTATTAATTAAAAGTTAGGTTAATGTTGATGTGATATTATTTTTTTATTTTTAAATAAAGTGGGTTTCACTTTCACATAATAAATAAGACTCACTTCTAATTAATTAAAATAATAATAATGTGACAATGAAATTATTTTGTATCAAAAATATAAAAATAATATTATGTTAGTATTGACAAAATATTTAACTAATTTTTCATTCTTAAGATATGTTCTTAATATTTTGAAAACATTAAATTTCAATTTGAACACTGATTCAAGTTATATTATATTTTGGCTTTAAAAATTTTGAGAAAACATATTTTAAATCACACCTGAAAAGTATAACCAAAAAATTATTGAAAGTGTTAATTGGGATTATTATTTAGAACCAAAAAATTATTGAAAGTATTAATTGGGATTATTGTACTAAATATGAAAACCTTTTTTGATATTAAATTATAAAATATAACTAAAAATGAGTCCAAATACAAGTCACGGACATATCATCTCTCTTACAAATCTGCATAAATAAATAACATGTCTTTCTTGGCCAGCCCCAAAAGGACACTACTAGAGAACAGAGGAAAAACCAAAGGTGAATATACGATGTAAGAGAGTACTTTAGTCCTATGAGCTTGAGATAATATTACAAATATTGACATTTCAAAGTCTAAAATTTAGGTATTGTCTTATTAATTAACATCTAGCACCATCATCACTTCGAGAAATTCTTCAAAATGATTCAAATTAAGCTGCCATTTTTTCAGGAGAGGATGAGAATCAGCACTAACCATGGTTAGCTCGAACCAAGAGTTTCAAAGAGGATTCGTGAGAATGAACGTCATTACACAGAAGTGGTTGGTCATCTTGCAGATCCCCAACAAACCACCTCGTATTTAAAAACTCAGACCAGAAGCTGAAACCGAGCTTCACAACAAGTTCCAATGTCTGCGATCAGAGTTTGTCTGTTGGAAAAAAACTAGGGAGTGAGTGAAGATCAACCAGAGAGCGTTATAGAGGGTGATTGAAATGAGAATCAAAAAGATGAAATCTTTCGAATGTAACAACTCCAGTAACCAAAACCCTTTTGTTGGATCCGCTTTTTAGTGCTTCTTCTCCAAGCTTTTCAGTTTCTTCTTTCCTCTTTGTCACTGTCACTCTGGTTGATTACTGAAGTTCTTTTCCTGTACCCAAGTCAGGTTTCTTCATAGAAACCAAAACTTTTGTTAGAAATGAGAAGAAACAGGTACTTGGGTGGTGGCAAATCTTCCAAGAGGGGAGGAGGGAGAGTTAGTGACGGTGATGCTGTTGAGGACGGCGGTGCTACGGCGGCTACTGGTTGCATGTGTTCCGTTTTTCAGTTGTTTGACTTTCATCAGTTCCACTTCGCTAATTTACATCAACAACCTTCTTTAAAACCCAACTCTTTGATTCCTAGGGAGGTTGATGTGTCCAAAGGTAGTTTCTTTTCAAATTTTCTTTTACTATCTCCAGATTTTTTCTCGGAAAATTTTGACTTGACAAGTTCAGGTATTGAAGTACCAAGGGATAACTTAGAACTGAAGAAGCCTAATTCGTTACCATCAAGTGTAATCAAAGAAGATGATGATTTAGCTATCTCTGTAAGAACTACACCATTTCAGTTGGTAGTTTATATAATCTTTTAAGCCTTTCGTTACTGATAATGTTTGTTCTGTATGTTTTCTCTAGATCGGTATTCAAGTTAGAACAAATGGAGACACGACATGGAAAGCTACAAATGATTGTTGTTCCTCAGACATTAGCTCTTCACAAGGTGCTAAATCTCCGAATTTGGTTGCTAGACTCATGGGCCTAGATTTTCTTCCTGATAGCTACTCTCCTAGGTCTTCTTCTTCTTCTTCATCAAACCTCGGGACATCAGGCAATAGGTTCGATTTGCACCGCCATGTCCAAGCTCGACAACTTCATCCACACAAATCAGTTAGCCCCAGAAATAGTAGTTACGTTGGTGATCATTTCACAGGATGTCGTTCTTTGCCGGAGACACCTAGAGTATCATCTGCGAGAAGATCAGACGTTGATTACCACTATCACCACCACCGTTTGTCTCTTCAAATCAACAAAGAGAACATGAGCAAAAGTGAAGAGGTGGTGATGTCTCGTGTCAATTCTTCACCGAGAAAAGAAAACAGAACTCCGAGACACCATGCCAGGCAGATTTTGAAGCAGGTAAAGGAAAGTGTTGGCAGGAAAGTTGGGTCAGACATCACAAACACAGTTTCAAACAAAGAGCAAGGAATCAGAGATGAGCTTGTTAGCCAACCCAAGTCCAGGAAAATTTCCAAGGTTTTGATCAAGAAAGTTGATCAATCAAGTTCAGGCAAGCAGTGCACATCATCTTCTTCCTCACCAAAGTTCAAAATCCTTGAACTCAAAAACGAAAAACTACTCAAGAAGCATCCTCAAACATCAAACAGTTTGCGAAAGAAGCAAGCAGAACCGTTTGTTCGGGCAACAACAGACAACGTGTCGGACAAGAAATTTAAGAAAACTCCATTGTCTAAAAACGTGACTGTCTCCAACTTGCTTCCAGTAAAGAAAGACCCTAGTCCTCCAGCTACGAGAATTCCTCAAAAACAGGTCAGATTCATTCTCATTACGTTAAAAAGCTAACATTGGTTCCATTTTTTAATCTTTTGAGAAATGAAGAATCAGAAGAATGAAAGTTTTAAAGTTTCTGAAACACATGCGTTATGTTGGTCACAGTTATCTAGTTGTTCGAGCCATTCGTACAAGCAGCAACAAATCCTCGAACCCCGAGACATGAATAACAATGGTGACACTCATCTCGGTTTTGGCAACAGCACGGCCACCGGCGATAATGTTGCAGCTGAATATCATGGCTACATCACAAGAATACTCAGATGTACAGGCATAGGGAAAGATACTTCTTTGTCCTTTGTTAAGTGGTTCTCTCCTTCACATCCATTAAACCCTTCTACTTTTTACCACCTCGAACTTGAAACTTCCACAACCACCAACAGCGCCACAACCACCACCAACCTTCTGGCAAACTATGATCATCAACTCGGTCAACGTTGGAACAGAAAGTTACTGTTTCATTTAGTTGACGAAATGTTGGTGGAAATTGTAAGACCTTACATTAATCTTAAGCCATGGACAAGCTCAGGCAGACATGTTCTTGTTCGTCTGACAAAAGGGTCAAATTTAGTTGATGAATTGTGTTCGAAAGTTGGAAGCTTTCATGGGAAAAATTGTCAGGTTCTTGAAGATATTGATGCAATAATAGACAAAGATCTGCGACAACTGAAGATCCAAAGTGAAGTTGGGTTTGACCAAGAAGTAGAAGGGATAGCTTCCAAGTTAGAGAAGGGCTTGTTGGACACCTTAATTCATGAAACGGCAGTGATTTTGTGTGGCTGGGGTTGACAGGGCTTGTCGTTTAGTGATCAAGCGCGTCCGGTTCTAGTCCTACACAGTGTACTCTGCAGACAATATGTATTATTTATATATGAAAAGGGAGTTTGAAGGAAAATAAGTGTTTTTTTTGCACTATTTAATTTTCAAAAAATTTAAATTTCTGTATCTACTAATAATAATTAAATGGTTGCATATTAAAAAATCATAATTTAATATTGTAAAATTTTATGTGAAGATATACATAAATTATTCTTCCTTTAAAATAGATATTAACAAAAAATATATAATATTATCAATCATAAAATTTATTTAAAATAGATATACATAATTTTGGAGTGATAAATTGCGTTAAGTATATAAAATTTAATATTAATTAAGAACAAAATTTAAATGAGAATTTATATATAGTTATAAGCACCAAATACACCAAAATTGTATATATCCCTTCTTTTTTTAAGATAAAATTTAAGAATTAAGTTTATGATAAAAGTGAAAGGAAAAGAAATAAAGCTAATTTTGAAGGTAATTTACTTCGATTCATCCATATAAGCAAAGAAAATGATCTTTGGATTAATCAGAAGATTCCTTTATCAATCACTTTTTTGAACGAAATTAGATCTTGCTTATCTTTTAATACGAGAACACGATGTACAAAAAAAAAGCACGTTGAGCCTTTGAAAATAATAATTTTCTCATTTTTAAGTTGACTTTCTTCAAATGAAACATAAATACTTGACATAATTCACTAACAAATAATAGTAAAATATACGTAACATAAATAATACACATAAACTAATCAATTTTTTTTATATATATATTCAATAAAAATTTTAAACTCTATTAGTGCTAATTAAATTTAATATAAATTAATAATTTATTATAATTATCTTAAATCGTTAGTTTAAGTCAAATTTAATTAATTTAAATCAAGTTTAAGAATTGAGTTTAATTATTAAATTAATAACGTTTAATTGTAGGTATGAAAGAAGGAATTTTTAAAAAAAATTAAAAATTAAAATCTTTGATAATTTTAAAATATTAGTTAAACCAAATAAGAGTCGTTGTCTTTTACTTGTATCAATTTTTAGTTAATACACATTTTGCTTAAAAAATACTCTTGAAATCTTTTTTTTAATTTTTACTAATTTTAATATCATATTATCCACATCAAAATTACTTTCGAGTATTTTGCAACAATAACAAAAAGATCATTGAAGCTAATATTGTTAAATTACATTTGAAGGACTAAGTTAAACGTTATTTATTCTTATATTTATATAATAAATATTAATACCGACCGGACCGCACTTGCCGGTGGTTATAATCTCTTACAAAAGCTGTCTAGTTTCAGTTGGCTGTAAGGTAATCGTGTAACAATGGCAGAACCAGGAATTTCTTAGCAACTAGATTTAAGTAATCTTATAAAAATAGAATTGAAATATTAATGTTTTAAAAATCAGACCAATAGTTAAATATAAGAAGTTTAAGTTTTAAAATATTCAATTGATATTAGACAGTCATAAAATCGGATAAAGATTTAATAAAATTGAAAATTTTGAATATTCAAAGTTTAATTAAAAAGTAATGTTAAATGGAAATTAATTGGTTTATTTAATTTACAAAAACTGATCAATTAATTAACAAACTGATTAATATATAACAACAAAAAATATTAAAATAAATCAAATTAAAAAATTAAAAATCCAACTGAAAAGTTGATTGTTTAAGGTCTTTATTATTAAACCTATAAATAGGTTCGGTTTAAATTTTCTAAATAATATTTCCCTAACTTGTGCAAGGAAGATTTTATTATGTTAAAATTTTGCTGTCATCTAGCTATTTAAGGATTAGACCTTGGGGGATTTCTATTGCTCTATGTTTTAGATTATTCTATATTAAATGTGTTATCTGTATTTTGATATTTTATAAATAAAATTTTACTATTATTCATGATATTATTTTACATTTTAATATTATTAAAAATAATTATTCACAACTTGAATATGGTGTAAAAATGGTAACAAAAATAAAATAGAAATTAATTAAAAAATTAATTAAAATTGAAATGAAGTAAAATTGTTAGTCAATATTTAAAAATTATGTCATTATTTAATAGATCCACATCACTTATTTATCACAACTCAAATATTAAGAACTAGAAACATAATTTCATTAAGATTTAAGGTATTATTAGTATTTTTAAAAAAAAATTAAGTGTAACAAGATACAATAAATAATTAAAAATTCCAACCGGCTTGATCAATTTAATCTTAAAAATTTTGAACAATTTAATTATTCGATTTTATTTTCAACTTTTCGGTTCAATTTACTTTAATAACTCTTATTGTTAAGAATCATTCAATTTATTAATTAATCAGTTAATTTTTATAAATTAATAAGTTTTTATAAACTAAAATAAATCAATTAATTTTTATTTTATAATCTCTTTTTTAATATCTGTTAAACCTTTGCACCTTAAACCTCTTATCTTGTTGGTTTAAGTTTCAATTATATACTTAAAACATTGTTAAAATCTCATTTAAATTTTTTGAAAATCGTAAGCATACAATAATTAAGACCATTAGTCCTTTATTTTTTAACATTTTCAGGAATTAAAATTTCAGAAACAATAACTCACTTGGGAAGAGAAGGCTTCCGTTGTATTTGTAGTTATCGTTTTCCTCTTTTAAAATTAAGCCTTTCCTTAAGTGATCACTTACGAGAGAGAGATGCAAAACTTGGCAGATTCTCCAACCCCACAGGGTATTCC
>JAOQMM010000006.1:21898169-21914934 GCA_027563515.1 Erythroxylum platyclados
CACCTTCAACAAAGGGCTTTCGACACATCCAATATCCTGTATTGCAATGACATGCCTAAAGATCGTGATCTACACAAAAAAGATAAAAGAGAAAGGTTTCAAATTTGGTCCAGCTTCCAGTGATTGAATGGCATTCGATGAAAAGCATAGCATATTATTATCTTTTAGAGACTGTTTCCTCAAGTTGCGAATATATGGTATAGATAATTTTTCGAACTTTTTTTTTTGAGAAATATCCAATGATTAGTATATATAGTATAGATAATTTTTGCAACTTTTTTTTGAAAAAATAAAAAATCTAAAAAACTTTACCAATTTAACAATAAAAATTTTGAATAGATGAGTTTATCAATTTGAATATCAATTTTTTTGTTCGATTTACTTTGATAAATCTTGTTACTAAAAATCGATCAATTTAGTAATTAATTGGTTGATTTTCTTAAATTACTAAATTTTATATAAATTAAAATAAACAATTAAATTAAAGTAAAGCAATTAATTGGTTGAAATTCATGTTTTGTTAATAAATTGTACAACACTAGTATCTCTTTGCAGCTTTCCTTACTTTGCATATTAGGTAAGCTCAGAACTCAGAAGAGGTACAAAGAACTTATTCGTAATGAAGAAAATGGTAATGACATTATTGAACTCTAGAAAAGGAAAATCATTAATGGAAATAATCACTTTGATCTCCTAACCCGAACATATAATATTGTGTTTACGGGTCAGATAGTTAATACAATTTATCATAATTGCGTCTATACAACAACAGTAACAACAATATATGAAATGCAAGATACCTACAAATGAAGCTGCTTGATATTGACAGGATCTAAACAAGTTTAAACAAAATCAATGGCAGATAATGGCAACTCCTGAAGCATATCAGTAGATTGAATATGGAACACAAGGCATACAGACGATAAGAAGCATAGGAACATATACATTTAAGTCATTAGGAAAAGACACATATAGATAAAAGTAACGCTAACAAGTAATGGTTATGGAGAATATACACGCCATCAATTATTTGAACTTGGAATTGGTTATAGAAACAGGGGGAACTTCACGAGCTGAAATGTCCAGGAACATGTCAGGACAGCTTTTACTTGTAGCTCGTTTCTGGGAGTCCAATGAACAATTGAGTCTCCACATCCGAAGTACTGCTGCTAGTGAGACTACCGAAGAATGTTACAGTTTCTCGTTGAGGAGTAGTTGCTTGCTGCCAGGATTTTGCAACCGATTAATGTTATGTATGCAACATCAAACAACAGGTTCAGAGAATCAAAATCAATGCTAATGATGTACGAGACTCCAATACGAAAGGTGAATATCATATTGTTATATTAAAAATGAAATTAAAGATATTTTAATAAGTTCACAGATTAGTTAAACTCGAATTAGAGTTATTGTTAGTCCAATATGGACTTAAGAGTGTTACATCAATGGTCTAAAAAGAACCAAATCAGTTTCAGGCTTGATATGATGGATTGGAATTGGGGTAAACTAGTTTTTTGGAACCCTAAAGCAGTTTCAGGTTTGACATGATGTTGGGTTGCTAGTTTCACAAATTTTGCTAACAGATCTTTAGTTTGAGCCATTCTCTAGCCTGAACTTGTTACTGGTTTACTTGGAATTCCTTGGCTACTGTTTCTAGTTTGCCTGAATTATTCTATTCTGCTATGTTTCCTGATACCAACCTCCATAAGAGGACTTTCCATGTTTGTATTGTGTTTTCAGAAAGAAAAGTAAAAACATAGATGCAGAAAAGGGACCTGTTCACATAATCTTGCATTCTCTTCCAACAACAGCCTTTCCTGAAATCATCATTTTGAGAAGAAAAAAAATCAAGAATCAAGTGAAATATGATTAAAAAACGCCGAGCCTCATGCACTAACTCATATGTCATATAACATACCTTTGCTCTTAGTTGTTCTATCTGTTCCGAGAACAACCGTGCCTGAATTGTGTATCATCCCATGTCAAGTTCATTAGCATTAGATTAACAACATAATTAGAACCCTTAAGTTTTACTCCATAGTTGCAGGAAAAAAAAAGCTAACCCTTTACAAGAACATGACTGCTGAGATGGAAATTCTTGGTATTATCAGGTAATAGTAGATACCTTTCTTTCCCTGATATTCCTCAAGCTTTTCTCGATCTGGTAGATAATGTCTTGGAGTTCTTCTACCGAACATGAACTTACACTTTGTCCCAAAAGCTTCCTAAATAACATCTAGGGTTCAGATTATAATAACGTATAGAAGATTAAAAGTAAAGATGTATCAGATTATGTTCCAATACCGCTTTGATGATTCAAGTAGCTCAATCTTGGCAACCATAGTTGCAGCTTCACCCTTTAGTTGCTGCATATGTAATTTATGTACTGTAAGCAAATCAGAACAACATTTTGAACAAGATGAAGCTCTCGAAATTTCATGGAAGGTATATATAGATCTTGGCAAATTTCTCCACAAGAATATACATAAATTTAGCTACATATCAAATAGGGTTTTAAGATTTACTAGTTTTGTGCGAACTTTTCGATTGATTATAGTGAACAAAGAACAAAATAGTTGAATCAAAGATAAGGGTTTACCTCTAAGTATGGTTCCTTGTAGATTCCACCAATTTGCATTTCGTTTGCATGTCTGTAGTAGCGATTCAATGTCTTGTGCATTCTTCAACATCCCAATCACAACACTTGGTTAATACTTGATCTAATTGTACTTGGTAAGTGTCAAGAAAAAAAAAATCAAAAGACAATCAATAGGCTAAATTGTTTATATGATTCATTAAATTGATTCTTATATCAAATATTCTCATTTAAGCACCACAAAAAGCAATTACTATAAAAATTTAAACACACATTATTGATATCAAGTGTATAGGATAGACTTGATTTACTCGACACAAGTCATCATTTTTATTTAGGTTTACGGACTTCGAGTCCATTTATGAGCTACAATAATTTTAAAAAAATGAAAATAATCAAGATAAAATTCATCAACATGTGAAAATAGAGTGTTAACCATATAGTAGTTAAATTTATTAGTTGAATTAGATATGAATTCTATAAGAACAGTTAAGAATCTAATTCTATTTATTGAAAGATTTAAATAATAAGCAGAAAATGTTCTAAAGTAAGTTTTTATAATCATAAATTCAATTAAAAAATTCTATATATAATTAGCACCTCCAACCTATTCCAAATGTAATCTACTAAATTATTTGCCTTCACAAGCAACTTTTCCGTTCTTAGTTCTTCCCATGAACTTGGATATAAACATACCTATCGATATTGCTCATAAGATGTCTTAGCAAGCACATATCATGGACCATTGAGCTTCTTCATTAGCTACCATAGCTAGTAAGATCATTATCAATCTTAACAAAAATAGGGTTGCCTCTTTCTATACTTCGCAAAGAAGTACCTAATGAACAACGAGCACATCCCCCTCTAGCACCACTCCCAATGTTCTTGGATTGGACATAATGCACGCAGCACCAAGTATACTTAACAAGAAAGTACGATGAGAGAACACATCTGACACAAAACTATGAGCCCATCAAGCATGCATTGCACTAACTAAAACCGTAAAACCAGTTATCAAGAAGATCATCCAGCCCTTGGATAACACAATTCAGATGGAAAGTTAAGTTACTAAGGATTAGGGGCTAGGAAAATTTCAAACAGCAGTCTAGCTTTAGATACAACTCGAAAAGCCAGATGATGAGGAGACATGTATATGGATAAAGAAATCAAAGATGGTACACCAAAGAAGTGGTGTGCAAATCTATAAGAACTGTTGAAGAATCTATAAGGTACGAAATGAAATCTGAAAGATGGGATCGAGTTTTATGTATCGACCAATGCAACTAATGAGTCGTTGCTATGCTCATGATCAGCTCAATTTCATTGATACTTGTACATACAAGTCAAGAACCAGGCACTAGCACAGTATTCAATGGAAGTACTATCCGTTGAAGTAACCTCAAAACAACTACTTGTCAATCAATTTGTTTGTTTTAGGGAGATGATGTAAGAACATACTCATGGCTTGAGAATTCGTAGACCTTTCCCCTCTGGGAAAAGATAATCACTGCAACTTCTGCATCGCACAAAACTGATAGCTCATAAGCTTTCTTCAACAGCCCGTTTCTCCGTTTGGAGAAGGTCACTTGCCGGCTCGCAGCATTTTCGATCCGTTTCATTTGAACCTTTCCTCTCACCATTTTTTCCTAATAAGAATCAGTCGACCATATCATGAACAAAAGATTCCAGGAACCCTAATCAGTGTCAAGAGTTGATTCAAGTTTTGTGAACTCAGTAAGACCAAATCTTACCAGATATTGAGCAAGACCCCGAAACTTCTGTGTCTCAACTCAAGAAATTTTGGATTTACCACTCCAAAACATACAAGCGAAAGACTTCAAACTCTCATGGAACTGACAAAAACTTGCAGAAGGTGAATACTCTCATGAACACGACAAAGCCCCAGAAACCTCAGAAGACTTATAAGTGTAAAGAGACTTAAGATTGACTCAAGAACACAAACTTAGGTATACCTAAAACAGAAAAGAACCCAACAAAGATTCACAGAGAGAAGAATCTCTCCGGGGAATTTTTCCTTCTCCCAAATTATTGATGCATCAACCTCTTTACTTTCAGACCGCAAAACCCTATTGAGCAGTCTTATCCTTATTCCATTATCTACAACTGTTCACCATCATTCAAAAACCATAACCCCACAAAAATGGAAAAAACCATATACCAAAACAGAAACTATGATTATGTGAAAGTGAAACAAGAAAAGGACCAGATAAGAAAATTTAAAAAGATGTGATCAAGAAATTGAAAACGTTATTGCTTATCCAATTTTAGTAAAAATAAGAAGAGAAGATGATAGCTAAGAAGAAAAGAGTAGTGAAAAGAAATTGGTACATTTTCTATGTTTGGAGGGGCTATTCTATAAAAAGGCTAAACCTTTATTGCAAGTGTAAAGGATGTCCGAAGAAGAGAAGGTACAGCGAATGAAAACTAGACACGTTTACGCGAACTCATCGACCAATGGTACTGAGGTTGGACAAGGGGGATTGACCAAAAGGTGAGGAGGAGGACCCAGTCACGTGGCTCGCCTTGTACGACGAGTCGGCATGTATGTGTTTTTGCTCGTGTCTTGTCTGAACTCAAGCAGGTAATAAGGTGACGCTTCTGTCCTTTTATCTTTTTAATTAGGGTTCAATATATTTGAAATTTAAATTATCATTTAATAATATTATTTAATTATCATAAATTTTATGTTACATTTATATTAATTTTTATCTTATTTTACTAAAAATAATATAATATTAATATTCTCAAATTTTAATATAATATTATTTTTAAATCATAAATAAACGAAAAATTGATAAAATATAACATACATATTTATTTACTGGCTAAATAATATTATATGATGTGCATGACAGTCTTCAAAAACAACAGTTCTAATACAATATCAATGATAACATCAGAAATCTAGCGAAAGTCTAATATGCGAGTTCTAAAAGAGTATAGTAATATAAACCCCGTTTGGTAAATAGCGCTTCAACCATTTTTTACTATTTTGGAGAGAATTAGTTGTTTGGCTAGTTAAACAGCTAATTATTTTGTTTAGTAAGCAACGGTTTGAACGCTCTTTATAGGAGCATTTTCAAATAACAGCTAAAAATTATGGGATAAAAAGATAATTATGTCTAAAAATTTTATTATAAATTACTCAATAAATAAATAAAGATAAAGATAAAAGATAAAGATAAAGATAAATTTATCTTCTCTCTTCCTCCCTTCTCATAAGGAAGAAAATTTATAATATTCTGATAAATGGAAAATTAACTTTATCTTTATCTTTATATATTTCATGAGTTATTTGCATAGTAGTTAAAAACTGTTGCATGTTCTCTTATCATTTTTTTTTTGTTCCACCACCCCATCATGCATTATATGGTCTAGGAAATGAAAAGTCCGTTTTTTTTTAATACAAGGTAGACGCCTAGTGCCTATATAGCACTTGCTAGGATATTATTTTCATACAGCAGCCTTTCACTCAAACCCAAAGGAGGAGTTTGCAGTACGTGAAACCCAGGTAGAAGGCAACGAGTATGTTTCGCGATAAAATCAGCACAACCATTAGCCTGTCGATGCACAAATTGCACTCGCACTCTCCAATCCCGAGTCATGAGCTCCCAGATGCGTTGTAGAATATGGTTAGTATTAGACCCCCTCTGGCATGTAGGATTTGATTAATGGCCACCTCACAGTCGGATTCCACACTCACGTGACGAACCCCTTGCTGCCATGCAAAAGCCAACCCATGAAAGATGCCCAGAAATTCTGTAGTGAGTATAGGATACCAGCCAAGATTGATAGCAAACTCGTATAGCCAATATCCATTGCTATCTCTCAGGAGCCCCCTCACTTTGGATAAGCCACTCCTTGAACTAACCGAACCATATATAATATTATTTGTACATCACCGTATGCAAACCCAAACCATTGCCTTCCTTGCAGAACAAGTGATTATTTATTATCTTGCCTATATGTTTTGCGATATTTTCTACTACTTTGTATGTTTGTATCTCTTTTTTAAGTTATGCCCTCATAAGTTATTTTACACATAAACAGCTAATACTAAACAATTAATTTTATCAAACATTTTTAAATAAACAGTGGATATCCGTTAGTCTAATTAGTTATATTAATCCGCTATTAGTTAACCGCTGATATAATTAATTAATAGCTATTGCAATCCGCTAATTGTCAAACAAGGCCATAGTCTAAAAAGATTATTTTTAATAAACCCTACATGAAATATACATATATGTGTGTGTGTGTGTGTGCGCGCGCGCGCATATAAATAATACTAATTAAATATAAAACAAAAATAAGCATAAACATAAACATAAATATAAACATAAAAGATAATAATAATAAAACAAAAAATGAAAATACATATAAATAAAAATATAAAAATAAGTAATGACATGAATAATACAATAAATATATAACAAGGTAAATAATAAAAATAAAAAATAAAATAAGTGAATAAATACAAACAAGAAAGAAGATAAGTAAATAAATGAATTAAACAAATCATTATAACAAAATATACCGGCGAAGGAAGGAAATGATTAGATTAAATAACTAAGAAGAAAGTACTAGATATAAAATGTTTAGGCTAAATACAAAACATAAGACCTAAAAAGATGTTTAAAAAACTTAGGAAAATGAGAAGGATTTCTCTACGTGAGTTTATTCGTATCCTAGTACGTTAAAGTTTTTTGTTTAAGATCATATCCTTAATAAGTTCTATCAAAGCTATATCATTCTTTATCAACTCTCCTCAATTTTTCTTAGGCCTTCATTTGTTTATCTTAAAGTCTCCAACTACAATATTTTCATCATCATCGTCATCATCACACTCAGTTGAATCTCTACCAATGCGGGGTGTGGGGAGGTCCGATAATACGTAACTTACCTCTACAGAGTAGAGAGGCTATTTCCGATAGACTCATATGCAAATGTGACATGAAGAGTTTAAAAGGGATAAAATAGCTAGAAAAAAGGTAAATAATAAATAATAAAAATACATAATAGATAAATAATAATGATAAAAATAGAAAATACATGATAGAAAAATAATAAATAATAAAAATTAATAATAACTAATTAAAATAAAAGAATAACAGTTAAACTAGAGATCATCGTGAAGTGATGCAAAGTTAGAATACAAAGTTATTAAAAAAAATAGAGGACAAATATACCTAATAAGCAATCAAGTTCTGCGTATACCTAATATGCTGTAAAGTTCTGCTCACCATTATTCTAGTTGGAGGTGTCATCCTTGTGTAAGAGTCATGCCAAGCTACTCTATTTCATTCTAATTTTATTGAATGTCCCCGAAAGGATAATCAACAGTTTAACAATAATAATATGTTGCATTCAACACACACTAAACCTGACATTAGTAAGTAAATTCTACAAAGCAGATACAACAAAAAACACAACTACACTTTGTTAATTAACTTGGCCAATATTTGAAATTCCCATCTTTTAGAAATCTTAGGTTTGTTTGATAATAAATTTGGCATTCTCGTTTCATTTTTTTAATTTTATTATACTTTCTTTGTGGGTTTAGTTTAATATTTAATTCATTTATTTTTAAAGTTGTTATTTGGTTTTAATTTGAGTTTTAATGAACAATACCATATATGGGCGCATTACTCTTAATTTCTTTTCCTAAACGAAAATTTGTAACTGAGGTTTCAAGCAGAACTCCTACTTCATAAATAATTTTCACTTATTGATTAACTCAAAAGAATTATACCAAAGAGAAATAAAATTAGATACACCAATTGTTTAAAAAAAATAATGAATCAAACTATTAAACATGCATTTATATTCCAAATTTTTAAGGTAAAAGAATTAAGATATTTGTATAATATAGTTTATTATAAACATATTTTATTATTTAAACTTTTTAAGAAATATTTTATAGTATTATAAACTTAAAAAATTCAAATTAAATCATAGCAGTTTGTTAAATATACAATTTATTATTATACAAATAATTTAACACATATTTATTAATAGTTACTAAGCCACTTATTTTTATTATTTAATAATCAAAATTATCCATTTATTAATAAATAAATAAGATGGTAAATAAATTCTAACTTAATTTTTATAAGTTAATTTAAAATTAAATTTGAGAGAGTGAATTTAATACAACTCATCAATTCAAATAAAATGAAACCTTTTTAATTTTTAAGCCATTTAATGGTTGGATTCGAATTAGATTTATTGATTTTAAATTTAAATTAAAAAATATTTTAATTAAAAATAAATTTCAAACAATCATTGATTCGTAGGTTTAAATAAAATAATATTTTTAATCTAAATTTTAATTAAAATTGGAACGGATGGGCATAAGCCGTACCCTTGCTTCCTACCCCACAAGAGAAGGAACCCTAAAAGTTGCTATTCCACCAAATGCAATTAGTTTTGTCCTTTCTGTGTTGCCTTGTCCCTACACTTATCAAATTCACATATCTAACCTCAAAACCCCCTCAATTTTCTATTTATTCTTTAATCTAAGGAAAAAGATACAAAAATTCCTTTCATGAAGGACGTTAAAGACAAATTTACATGATAGATAAAGGTCTGATAATACGCAACTTTACCGCTATAGAGTAGAGAGGCTGTTTCCGATAGATCTACATACAAATGTGACATGAAGAGTTTAAAAGGAATAAAATAGCTAGAAAAAGGTAAATAATAAATAATAAAAATACATAATAAATAAATAATAAAAATAGAAAATAGAAAATACATGATAGAAAAATAATAAAAAATAAAAATTAATAATAACTAATTAAAATAAAAGAATAACAGTTAAACTAGAGATCATCATGAAGTGATGCAAGGTTAGAATACAAAGTTATTAAAAAAATAGAGGACAAATATACCTAATAAGCAATCAAGTTCTGTGTATACCTGATATGTTGTAAAGGTCTGCTCATCATTATTTTAATTGAGGGCGTCATCCTTGTGTAAGAGTCATGCTAAACTACTCTATACCATTCTAATTTTATTGAATGTCCCCGAAAGGATGACCAATAGTTTAACAATAATAATATGTTGCATTCAACACGCGGTAAACCTGACATTGGTAAGTAAACTCTACAAAGTAGATACAACAAAACACACAACTACACTTTGTTAATTAACTTGGCCAATATTTGAAATTCCCATCTTTTAGAAATCTTAGGTTTGTTTGATAATAAATTTGGCATTCTCGTTTCATTTTTTTAATTTTATTATACTTTCTTTGTGGGTTTAGTTTAATATTTAATTCATTTATTTTTAAAGTTGTTATTTGGTTTTAATTTGAGTTTTAATGAACAATACCATATATGGGCGCATTACTCTTAATTTCTTTTCCTAAACGAAAATTTGTAACTGAGGTTTCAAGCAGAACTCCTACTTCATAAATAATTTTCACTTATTGATTAACTCAAAAGAATTATACCAAAGAGAAATAAAATTAGATACACCAATTGTTTAAAAAAAATAATGAATCAAACTATTAAACATGCATTTATATTCCAAATTTTTAAGGTAAAAGAATTAAGATATTTGTATAATATAGTTTATTATAAACATATTTTATTATTTAAACTTTTTAAGAAATATTTTATAGTATTATAAACTTAAAAAATTCAAATTAAATCATAGCAATTTGTTAAATACACAATTTATTATTATACAAATAATTTAACGCATATTTATTAATAGTTACTAAGCCACTTATTTTTATTATTTAATAATCGAAATTATCTATTTATTAATAAATAAATAAGATGGTAAACAAATTCTAACTTAATTTTTATAAGTTAATTCAAAATTAAATTTAAGAGACTGAATTTAATACAACTCATCAATTCAAATTAAATAGCATCTTTTTAATTTTTAAATCATTTAATGATTTGATTCGAATTAGATTTATTAATTTTAAATTTACATTAAAAAATATTTTAATTAAAATTAAATTTCAAACAATCATTGATTCGTTGGTTAAAATAAAATAATATTTTTAATCTAAATTTTAATTAAATTTTGAATGGATGGGCATAAGCCGTACCCTTGTTTCCTACCCCATAAGCAAGCAGAAGGAACCCTAAAAGTTGCTATTCCACCAAATGCAATTAGTTCTGTCCTTTCTGTGTTGCCTTGTCCCTACACTTATCATCAAATTCACATATCTAACCTCAAAACCCCCTCAATTTTCTATTTATTCTTTAATCCAATGAAAAAGATATAAAAATTCCCTTCATGAAGGACGTTAAAGACAAATTTACATACTCCTAATACAATTGTATCCACTTAAACAATTTTTGGCGAAAATAACAATATCCAATAAAAATTTTGCCAAAAAACTATTTTTTTATTCTTGAAAATTTTGATTCTTTGCACTCTTAAAAACAGAACAAGAGTAAGAGAATTAGAGGAAGAAATAGCTTTTGAAATTTATGTTAAAAAAAGAAAAGGAATATCAATTATAACTTTTAAAAAATAACATAATTTTATTTTTTTAATAATGCCATGCAAATATTATTAAAAAATTCTAACATGATCTATAAATAACAATTAGTTAATCTCTTTTTTAAAAAAAATTGGAGTAAAAAACTTCTATTTATATATTTTGAAATAATTTAATAGATATTCATAAGAAAAAGTTTATTTGCAAGAAATTTAACATTATAATGTCAAGTCAACGAATCTAAGTGCACAAGGCTCCCCGTTTTGTAAGGATTAGGAGAAGGACATCAGTTGTATGCAGTCTTCTCTTTATATTTTTACAAATAAGTTGTTTCTGTGACTTGAATTTGTGACTTTGTAGTCACAAAAGAATAACCTTACTATTTACTTTAAGGCTGACCTTCAAATTTAACATTATAATGTATCTTTAGTAATTTAAAATAAATAAAATTAAACTAAGACACAAGTCCTTCACTCAAATTTTCATAACAAATTTAAAAGACATATATCTAACATTGTAATTCATAACGTAATCATGGCTAGTGTTTACTCTTTTTTAAAAGATACAATCATTAGATAAAGTTTGTAAAGAGATTTTAACCTCAAAAGGATCGAACGAAGACTTTGATAAAGTAAAGACAAATATGAGTTAATAAAAAGTAAAACAGAAGATAATCAATAACATAATAAGTAATAAATGATTAAAAATTCTAAACGATAATAAGGTATAGAAAAATAAAAGAGAAACATTATTACATAAGTCTTAAACATTTACTTATCATCTTCAATTCACAAATATCAAAGTTAAGTTTTGATGATAAAACATATATCTTAAGTTCAAATTAGAGTAAGTCTTGTTTATTTTTATAATATTGAACGGTTCTAAGAAAGTATGAAAGAGATTGAATCGGGTTCAAGTGAACCTGTATATAATTAAGATATTACATCTCAACAAAAAAAATAAAATAATGAGTTATGAGTTTTATTTAACTAATACGAAATTATTTGAGTGATTTTTTAAAAGAAACTTAGAATAAGAGAGAATCTTTGGCTTTAATATCAATAAAAGGTTTTGAGATGACTTGAGAAGAGATTGCATAAGTTTTAAGTGAACATGCAATTAAAATATCATATTTTAACTCAAAATCGATTATGAGTAATATCTTTGTATATAATTCATTTCATCCATATGTCTCTTTTCGATATGGGACTATGTCACTTGTGAATTTTTAAAAAATATTACGTAAATAATTGAATGTTGTTTGAGATAATTTTAGTATTTATTTTAAAAAATTAAAGATAATGCAAAATGATTAGTGTCATTAACCATTGTGGAAGATGAGAAAATGCAAATTGATTAGATTATCCACCAACTTGATTCCAATAAAAAAAATCTTGTTAGTGTTCTTAAAAGGTTTTATCATCTTTGAATTTAGTTGGATGACAAGACTTTACATAATATGCTCATACAATGAATGTGAATTCTCATGGGTTGGATGATTCAATTTTTATCGGATACCTCTGAAATGACAGAAAGGAACAGAAATAATAACTTCAAGTGATTGATCATTGGCGTTTGGCATCTAAAGAAAAGAGACATAAACCTAGTAAGATACAAAGAGCATAAGACGAGCATGATTGTGTTGGCCATGCATCTTTATTCTCAGTCCACAACAAAAGGTTAGTTCTTAAATTACGAGACATCCATGGCAGTGTCCTTTGCTCTTATGCTTTTGTCAAGTCCTTTCACTCGGTAGGACACAAAAGAAAATAAAAGATTGCTCCAAGATTTTGAAGGAGATTAGATGAAAATTGAATTAGCTTCAAGTCAACTCGTTTGTATCTCAATTTAAAATCTTAGGTCAATAAATTATGATTTGTTTTCTAATGTATAATTTTTTAACGTTAATTATAAAAAAAATCACACTTTACCTAATTTTATAATACTAATTAGAATCTAAAAAAGTGACATTAAAATATTTTAATTTTTAATTTTAACAAAAATAACCTAAATTTAAATTCTCTATTAATATGAATAACGTAATTAGTCATGTCAGATTAATATCATATTACATTTGTACAACATATAAACTTTATTGTTTAATAAATTAAAGTATCAAAAATCCTAAAATAATATACACTCTTCTTTATAATTTGCTTCATAATTATTTTAGAGTGATTGATGATATTTTAATTTATTAAACAATAAAATTTATATGTGAAACAAATACAATATATAGTAGTTATATAGTAAAAATATTAATCTAATGTGGTCATTGACGGAGAATTCAATATAAAATTTTTTATTAAAAATTAAAAATTATAATATTTTAACTTTTTTAAAAATTCAAGTTAATGTTATAAAATTGAGTTAAGTTTTAAAATTTTATAATTAATTCTTTATTTTTGTATGTCTCTTTTTGATATGATAACTCCAATGGATATTTAACAAAAATGTTGGTGTAAAAAGACAAAATATGATTTTCCCATGATTATAGTATGAAAGGCCATATGAAAAGGGTGCGAAGATAGCTCTGCCTAAAGCATTGGAGAGGTTAAAAAGGAATTATAAATCAACTCAATCTTAAATAAAGGTACTGAATAGTCAACACACAGATTTTTCATAAATATACAAAAAAAAGAAGACTATATATTATAACTTTGTTCGGTCGCAAAATAGAGAACTTTATATATTAAGAACGATAAAAGAAAAAACTTATAATTTAACATTATTTAAGTCGGAGTACTTTACTTTTGAAATTTTTTAATGATTTATTAAAATAGGTAATTTATAAAATATTATATATAATTAATATTTTATTTATATAATCTGAAAATAGTTATTATAAATTTTATCATCGTTGTTAAGCTTGAGATGAAGAATAAGCTTGCTCAAGCTCGGTTCAGGTTGTGAATCCATTATAAATAAAGGTTGATATGTTTTACAAAATTATTTTAATTTATATTAATAATAAGAATAATTATATTAAGAACTTGTTTGGTTTAATTTTTTAAATTTTAAAAAGTATTATTTATTTCTTTATAATTTCAAATTATCTAAATCTTGTTTTACTCTTATATTTTATTAATTATGTGATAACTAAACAACATTAATAAAAATAAATATTATAACAACAAATTTGAAGATTAAAACTCTTCTTTATCAATCTTTCGTTTATATTATTGATAATGAATACTTTTACAATATCGATTTTCATAATATCATTTTATCACAACTAATTTTAATAGAAAATCATATTAATAGAATTAAATAATTTTGTCTTTTTATATTAATTGAGATGATATTGTTATTCTTTCAATTTTTTCTTTTTAATATAAAATAAATTTATTATGATTTTTATTAAGATTATATTAAAAAATAAGTGCTTAAAATTAATGATTTAATAAAAATTAAAGAGAGTTTTAATTCTATAAGTACTAACAAAAGCTCTTAAATTTTTAATTTATAATATATAAAAACTTAGCCTTTATATACACTAAAATATGTGAAAATTGTAAGAATTATATTTCATATGTGATATACTGTATCATACAACTTTTTTATAATCTCTTTGTCAAATAAACTTATATTTTAGAAATATAAAACTTTTATTTGATTCAATTCGTTTATTTAAAATTAATGAATATGAGTAAGGTTGATTAATTTTTGACTAGATTTAAATTTTTTAATTTTGATTTTCAAATTTTTCTAAATTCATGTTTAAATTTTAAATAAAATATTTTATTTTAATTTTTTTAAAAATTTAAAATATATTTAATCACATTCGATTGAGTTAAACGAGTGTAAAATTTTGCAAGTGAAAATAATTAAGCTTAAGAGGATAGAAATAAATGGGCCCAATACAAACTCAACTAATTTACCAAACAATTGGGCTTGGGCCTCCAATTTAACCAAACATCTGTTAGATTCAAGACGGAGACAAATATGGAGACAGATTTGACAATGGCAGAGTCAGAAAAACCAGCGAGAAGCAAGAGGAAGATGGGAGACAGAAGAAGAAGAGACGAAAATGCTTCAAAGAAACCATCTTTAAAGACGAATTGGCCACCCATTAAACCCAAGAAGAATCTCCAACTTACTCGTCTCAAAGATAACGATCTTTTCACTGTACGTATGTTCTCCAATTATCGTTGTTTGTTGTACTTTCCAATTATTGCCAAGTTTAAGATTTTAAATCAAGCCCAGTCCTCCTTTTCAATTGTTTGCTCCTGAATTGTGTTAATGTGATGATTATGATAGCTGAATTTGGAGTTTGAAGTGATACTTGGCTACCTAGAGGTATCTTTTGTTATTGTAATCTAGTTCGGCTTCTTTTGAGCTCCTTAAGCCAACCAGGTTTTGATTATGAAAGAAATAGAAAGGTATAAAGTATTTAATAGCTCATTTCCAACCTTTTGAAACAAAGCTTTCCGATACTGTCTTCTTTCATTGTAGGTTGTTATGGTTTTAAATTTTCCTAGATATTCAGGTACAGGATTTCTTAACACCTGCTGAATCAAAGGCATTTGTTAAAATAGCAGAAGCTATGGGGTTTGCTCATCAAGGAAGTCTCGGACCAACAAAAGGGGAAGCTTATCGGGATAATGACAGAATAGCTGTTGATGATCCTGTTCTAGCCAATGCAGTTTGGGAGTCTGGACTCAACAAATTATTTTCTGATATTAAGATTCGGGGGAAGGTTGCGGTGGGTTTGAATCCCAACATCAGATTCTATAGGTTTGTTTACCAAATCATTCTTACTTTGGTTGGAAAGACTAGAGGAGGTAGCTGAGCCATCTGCTTTGTTAAGTCTCAATTTCTATTTAGAAAGTGAACAATTATGAGCTTGATGCTAATTGGCTTAGCTAGGAATATGACTCTCGTGCCTTTGATATCCCTAGCTGGATTGGAACTAAGGTAGTGAGATTAAGTTGATGTTGAGTTGAGTTGTGTTTTTGATCCGGATGTATCTCGACTGCCGAAGTTTATCCTTCTTTGAGTAATCTGCTGACATAATAAAGGAACTGGTAAAATCTGTTGCTTTGTTGATGGTATTTACATGTGCAGGTACAAGGTTGGCCAGCGATTTGGAAGACACATCGATGAAAGTATCAACCTTGGGGATGGGAAGCGCACCCATTATACTCTCTTAATATATTTAAGCGGCATTTCTAGTGCTAAATCTAAAACTGATGCAAAGGATTCTTCCTTGGAGCCTCTTGTAGGAGGAGAGACAGTGTTCTATGGCTCTAGGAACGGAGTTGTGGCGGAAGTATCTCCTTCGAGTCTTATTCTAACACTTGCACAAATTCATTTTGTCATTTGAATCTTAATTCTTCCATACATGTTAGCTGAATATGTTACTTTTTCTGTAATTGAATTGACTAGGTAGCTCCTACAGAAGGTATGGCTCTTCTACACATTCATGGTGATACGTGTATGCTACATGAAGCCCGAAATGTTGCAAAAGGCATTAAATATGTGCTCCGTTCAGATGTAGTCTTTGCTTGAAGAAGGCCCTTACTGCTATAAATCAAACTAACTTTGAAAGTGTCTTACTTGGGCTGGTACGACCTCATTTCTCCCTATGAGCCTCTTCGACATTTTGTTAACCAGCTTTATTTTCATTATATACTGGTTTAGTCTCCAGTAGAATACTACATCAGCTAATCTCTGATCAG
>JAOQMM010000006.1:21915034-21932572 GCA_027563515.1 Erythroxylum platyclados
TTCATTATATACTGGTTTAGTCTCCAGTAGAATACTACATCAGCTAATCTCTGATCAGTACATGGGCTTGTTCTTTATTCAAACTCAATAATGAAACAGAGGGTGCAATTATTGGTTAGCATAAACATTTAATGTTACAAAAAACTAATGCCAAAATCAGTCTCTCAGTTCACTACCCGGCATTTGAGTCTAACTTCTCCATTTTCGATAATCCCAACATTTCCAAGCCTAACCATCGAGGCTGCAAATTCTTTAAAGAACAAACTTTGATCCAGGGCAAATGATTCAACAATCCATTTTGTCCTGTAATCATCAAACAGTGTTTGATCAGACCCGAACACACCTCTTCTTGCCATCAGTTGCTTGTAATAGACATTGTCGAAGGTCGAGGAGGACGAGTCTAGGAACTGTCCTGCATTACGATCTTTGTTTGGTTTTGGGCACTTACTCTTCAGCTTCTCAGCGAACGATGGATCCATACTCGGATCAATGTCATGCTGTGAACTGAATTTTCGCAGCCGACCCTCAAAAGATGAACAATGAGAGAAGCCAAGTGTGTGCCCACCTGACAAAGCCACCAAATCCCAAACTCCTAAACCTCTCTTACCAAAGCTTTGAATAAGCTGCGATGCATTAAACGTTGGACCTGGTAAGTTAATGGTTTCATTAGTTCTAGACACTCGTCCATCTTTCCTTCCTTTCAATACATTCCAGCTCGGCCCTCCAGTCTGAAAGAAGCACGATAATAAGAGCAAAAAAAAACAAGACTTCGAAAGTTTTATGAAGAAAAGATCAGTTAGTGATAGTTCATTACCATAGACACTACGTCCCTTGCTGCTATAGCTATTATATCAGAGCAAGAAACTGTGCGAGGGCAAGCCATTTCAAGCTTAGCTTTGGCATTGTCGATTACATAGAATGACCGTATCGAAATGTCAGGAGGTCCATCTTTCTCTGCTTGGTTACTTGGAGTAGAATCCAACAAAATCGATGCATCACATCCCTGTAACAACAGATAACCAAACAAATCACATACAATTATATTCGAACAAGCTCATGTTAATAAATGGAGTGAGGTAAGGAACATGATGAGATGATAGATACCCTTATGAAGCAGTCATGGAAGAACATTCTCAGGATACGAGCAGGGACTTTAGGATCATGCATGGAAGCATTACGAACTGTGTTAAGGATGATTTTCTCAGCTTGTGGACACGTTTGATCATAATAATGAACATCAAGTGTGGCTTCTGATTCTGAAAGCAGGATAATAATTGCTATAAGGAGAACTCTTGATGCAAAATCAGCCATTAGTTTATGCTTCAGATTAATAGCTACAGAAAGAAAGAAACTTGATATGAACAAGAAACTTGATATGAACTTTCGCATAGATGGAGCTATATATATAAGAAACCATCAAACCAACTTCTAGAAATTGTTCACACATGAAGTCATATGCTTCGAAGTTTCTCATTGGAAGGGACGACGTACAAAAGAACAAGGGAAAGAAGTACTTGTACCAAAGTGATGGTGCCCTTGAACCAGTCGAAAGCTACTTTGATGTGTGGAAGGTAGAAACTAAATTTGTTGGTGTTGGTGTAATTTTCAGACAGGATTCTGCAACATGAAGATTGCTAAAAGATACATTGAAAAGTTTGATCATTCATTGAAAAAGGTCAAAACAGAAGTGTTGTAAGAAAGTTTTCATAGTTGTCTTTGATAATGACATTATACCATACCATTATTAAGATTAGACTTAGATCTTTGATGAAATATTGAAGTGTAACTCGAAATTTTGGTTAATATTTTAAAGTAGGCAAATTAAAACATTTTGAGTTTGATTCAAATTCAATAAATAAGATAGGTTTTGACCTCGATTCAAGTCGAGTTTAAGTTTAAAATTTTATTTTTTGAAATTTTACGGCATGTTCGAAATTTATAATTCAACATGATTCTAGATGGTTCAATGATTAAGACTAAGAATGGCTTTTGTTTAAAGGCTAAATAAAATTAAGGAGTCTGATTAAGTTTCGAGTCGCTTGTAAACAAAAAACTTATAATTTAGATTTGGTCCAATATATCTAGAAAAAACAAATTTATTTTATAATCACATCATTATTCGATATACGAAATTAACAATTCAATTGTTAAAAATTAAATGCAATTAAAGACTTATTTAAACGTTAAAAAGGGTTAAGAGTAATTGATATTTGGCCACTAGAAAACTCTTTTGAGCAAAGTTGGGAACAAGCTTTAGGCTCCATTTGATGAATGACCTATCAGTCAAAAATTAGTTGATTGACCATGTTAAACAGCTAACAAATGTGTTTGGTAATTAGCTAATTGGGTTGACTGATTGAACCCAATCAGTTGATTTTTAAAAAACTTGAGAGGATTAACATTTGGCCTTCAGTTGATCAAAAATGACGATTTACCCAAGGAGTGTCACCCCTTGTCACAGGCGCCTATGACAATTGTTACTTTTCAATAATAATAATAATAATAAAATTAAATTAATTAAACTATAATTTAATATAATTAATTAAAATATATAATTTTCAGTTGATTTATGTTAAGATTTTTTGGTTTTTGTTATTATTATTATTATTATTGTTGTTGTTGTTGTTGTATGTTCTATATTTTTTATTAGAGTTATGAACATAATTTTTGTAAAATTAAATATCTATAATCTATAATTTCTTGTGAAATTTTAAGTCACGCCCTTATACATCATTTTACATATAAACAGCTAATTTTACTAGACACTTTTAATAAACAGTTAATGTTATTCGGTAGTCAAATCAGCTAATATAATCAACTATCAACTAGCCGCTGATAGAATTAGTTAATAGCTAATACAATCCATTGTTTGCCAAACATGACCTTAATGTTTTATTTTTAACGGCTAAAAGTGTATTTTGAATTCTAATGTTTACAATATAATAAAACTCGAACCCTAACATTTTGAAGTATGTAAATTGCATTCTAACATTTTCAAAACGGTCAAAATAAATCTTAAATGAACAAAAAATTTGATAGAATTAATTCTTTATCAGTAAAATGTGACGTGAGTATTGAGGCTCACTATTATATATTTCATGCAGTAAGTCTTCGTTGTTACAGTACCATTGGCATCTATTATTATATATGTCAGACAACATATTTTACTTGTCATTCCATTCATTTAGGATCTATTTTTAATATTTTTAAAACGTTGAGGTTCAACGTTTAGTTTCTGTTTTGTATTACACCGTAAACTTGAGATTTAAAATTCACTGTTAGACTTTTTTTTAATTATTAATAGTTGGTCTATTGTTGGCTTATGCCTGTCAAAGTTGGTCAATGCAAGGTTGGTGATAACTTTGAGTACAGAATTCCTGTTGTACTCACCAAAATTCAGCTACGAACAGAAGCGAAAGCCCTTATTCTTATGAAGGCTTCCTGATTTGATATTATAGTTTTTAATAAAACAAATTAATTCCTAAAATATAAAGTTGAAATTCCAACTCTTATGATTAAAATTCGACTCAGTTTTCACTAAAAAATGTAATTATTATTAATATAAAACGACTGAACTTATTTATATTGCACATTAATGAGAGAATTTCTAATAAATATTGTATAATCCTATGATCATGTTATAATTTTTTTATCAAAAGTAAGATATCTCATATAATCCCTTAATTTTCCAATTAAATATTTATATCTATATTCGAATTTCATAACTTATGTATATATTAGTAATATAAAGTTCAAACTTGAATCCAAATACTAATTTTACAAATTTGCAAATAAATTAAAATTAAAATTTTAAACATATTTTGGACATTTTCTCTCAAATACAAGTTTTTGATATTTTATCTCAAATACAACCTAATTTATATAAAAGATTCCTTCAAAAAAATATCTTCTGTAAATGAAGTTAGATCTTGTGTAATTAAAAAAACCAATTCTTACTTATCAACTACATATTATCTAAAATTTAATTATCTCTCAATATGTTTCTCAAAAATTTCAATTTGCGTAACTTACTTTTTCTAATGTTTTCAAAATCAGGCCAAAAGTTAAATTGATAAGACAAAAAAATTAAAGTTTAAAATATTAAACAAATATTAGATTATGAGTTAAAAATTAAATAAAATTTAAAAATTTAAAAGATAAATAAAAATTACACTTGTATGTCAAAAATTTTAAATTTTAATAAAAAATTATTGTTAAATAAAATTTAATAGATTTATTTTATTTTATAAAAATATATTAATTTATAAAGCCTGACCGATCAATTAATAAACTAATCAATTAATAAACTATAAATTTTTAACAACAAAAGTTATTAAACTAAATCAAACAAAAAAAATTAAAAATTCACTAAAAGAGATCCTTTTTTTCAACTAGAATTGCTGCATATAAAATTGAATAAATAAATAACCACCTTTTTTCTCAAAAAAAAGTGAGAATAAATAAATTTTGGATTGGATGTGGTTTGGGCTTTGCCCAAGTCTCCCGTCGACCCAATAGGATTATCTAAAGAGAAAAGGTACCAGTCCTCGCCGTCCTTATCTTCTTGATAATAACGCAACTCAGTGTTGAACCGTCGTGTCCCCACTCCACAAGCCAAGGCAGAGTCAGAAACTAGCCAGCGAGCCACCCTCCCCGACCCTAACCCTAAAAAGCTGGCTGCTGGACCACCACCACCATCCCATCCATCACCCAAACCCAAACCCCACAATTCAAGTCAAGCCAACGTGTGGACCCGCACTACTAGGTACACGTGCCTTAGTCTCTTCTCACCATTTGTTGCTTCTTCTGACTACACCACTCATCTTGGTCAACCCACTTTTCTTGCTCATAGCCTCACGTAACCCCAGTTAAAAGTCTGTGTCTTTGACCCCACATCTCACGTGCACTCCCCCTTTCCACGTTTACCCACCTTAGCACCGCCATCTGTTCGGCGGTAAAACCGTAGTTGTTCTCCGGCCAAGGACAACATTAGAGAGACACAACAGATTTAAGAGCAAAAGCCAAGAACAGGGTCATAACACTAAATTCCATAAAACAAAAATCCCACTTTGTAGAGTTACAGAACACGAGAAGAAAAAGCCTGAACCCCTACAAATTTAACAGTAACCTACAAAGTCACACCATCTTCTAACATCTACGACTTTGAACAAGAAGCTTGTTGAGTTACAGGATGACCCAAGAACTGGAGCTCCTTTTTATCATAAATCTCCAAAGTAAAATCTCTAAGCATCTGAGTAGTAGTAGTAGTAGATGTACTTGTTGTTGTTGTTGATGTTGAACTATTGATAGTATTACTAGCTCCACTACTGTTAACGCCAGCACTCTTACTCGTACTTGTTCCAGAACCAGAAGTCACCGACACAAGAGGCGTTGAACCACCTGAACCCGAACCAACAACCCCACCGCCACTCAATTGGACCCCAGGTTGCTGCATAGCAGAGACGAAGCTGGATATAGGCCTCGGAGCCACATTGAAAAACGGCGTGGCAGCAGCTGGAATTGTCCACAATTGTGGCTGCCCACTGGACCCGCCGCCGCCGCCTGCAGTTTGTGGCAACATAAAAGGCCCCATAGGCCAAATGGGCACCAACCCTTGTGCGTTAGCTCCCAAATTCGTGGGTCTCATCGTTGATATTGGTGCTAAACCTGAAGATACCGAACTCTGATGCTCGTTAACGTCGATGAACTCGCTGTTTGACGGCCGCTTACGCCGTTTCCTCGGCGCTGAGTCGTCGCCGTCTGGCTTTGACGGCGACGTTGTTGGGATTTTTAGAGTTCCGTTAACAGAGACGGCGATAGCTGGTACAGTCCCTGTGCCTGTGGCTTCGATTATTGCTGGCTCTGCTCGCTCTAAAAGCCACCGTATCGTTTCGCCGTCGGACTTGTGTCCAAGTTCTCGGGTCAGCTGGAAAATCCTCGCAGCACATGCTGCCGGCATCCGAATCCGGCGGCCCCGGCCCTCCACCTTGGTGTGGCGGTCCTTGGATGGTCTTCTTGCGGGTACTATCAACCGGTTGTTAGCTGATTTCGTCGTCGAAATAGGACCGTGGACGAGGGTTATTGGCAGAGACGAAGCGTTGTTGTTGTCTAATTCTTGGGCATCTGTATCTGTTAAATCTTCTTCTTTAGGCAGGACCTGAGCGTCCGTTCCAGGTTCGTTTTCCAGGTCCACCATGGAGTTCTCTGAAGGAGAGAAATTGTTGGTTATGCCTTGTTCTTGGTCGATTTCTTCTATGGTGTGCATGTTAAGAGACCAAAAAAAGGTGAAAAATTTAGAGACTTGAGAGACACCCAGAAGAGGAAATTGATCAAAAACGAGAAATTGCAGCAGAAATCAAATTCTAATCGGATGAAGAACAGAAACTAATGAAAACCCTAACCCTAGAGTTTTTGAATAAACAGAGGAGAAATTCGGTTGACTGTAGCTGGTTGAAAATCTCTCTCTCACTCCAAAGGTTCAGAAACATCAAAAAGATTGAAGATTGAGACGAACAAGGGTTTCCATTTTTCTTTTTCAATTTCTGATAAAGAAAAAAAGAAAAAAGGGAAGAAGAAGAAGAAGAACAAACCCTAAAGGAGAGGCAAAAAAGGAGAGCCCCACTTATCCTCTTTCGTTAGTCCTACTTGCAAGAGGGACCCTCTCAATAAGTAGTATTTATTCTGGCCAGGCAAAAGAAATCGACGGTCGAGAGCATCTGACATGATCTTTTGGGTTAACATGATCGTGACACGTGGCGGACTCGGTGGCCTCTATCTCAATTAGGTCAAGTTTGGTAAGGATTGATTACTTATTAAATCGGTGATTTTGGGTTCGAGTTTGGCTTCTCTTAGTGGTGAGCCAATGCTAAGTTAGGATTTGGTATGAACTGAGTGGTTGAACTCTACAAATTGATTTCAATGTGAGATTTTGATTGACATAACCCTAAATTTTACACAAAATATTTTAAAAATTTGGGCAAAATATATATATTTGTTTAAGAAATTTTTAAAAATTTTATTCTTTAGTATTATTTAAAACGCTTTCTCATTTTTAATTTTTGAGAAAAATTTATTCTCCTAAAGTTTGGTTAACAAATAATGTTAAAATACATACAATATAAAAATCAAATGCAAACTAATCAAATACCACTAATAATATAACTCAAGTAAGCTTTTAAACCTGATTTTGAACTAATTAAATTTAAATTTAATTAATAATTTAAGATAATTATAATAAATTATTAGTTTAAGTCAGATTTAATTAGTTTGATTCAAGTACGAGAGCTTGATTAAATTATCATATAAATAAAATTTGATTAGTTTACGTATGATGTTCATGTTGTGCGTATTTTGTTATTATTTTTTAACTGAATTTAAAAAAAATTTGAAAAACTTAAAACTAAAATGAATTTTTTCAAAAATTTTAAAGAAAAAAGAGTTTTTTTGAAGATTTTTTAAACTACATAAAAATTTGTGCCTTTTGACCTAAAAATTAAAAATAGAAATATATTTTAAAAGTTCAATTAAATATCATACTATTAAGTGATTTTGAGCAACTAAAGCGTATTTATTTGCTTGAAAGTTTGAAATTAGTTGCACTTTCTTTCTTACTTGGCCATCTGATTTTATTTTTAATAAAAGGATTCAATTATATGAAATAATTGATTAATCACGTATTATGTTTTATATAATATAGTTAATATATTGATCATAAAAAAAAAGTTCTCTTAGTATTAGAATTCTTATATGTCTATTAATAAGATTATTTTTGTTTCAGCGACTTAAAGCAGTTAATTAAAAATAATAATATATTAAATTTATAAAGATTTAAACAAAATTCCGTAATTTGTCACTTATAAGATTCTTCCTATTAGTAGGGATGACAGTCAAAACCCGAGCCCTTAGACAAGACAAAAAGAAGTCGTTTTGTTGTTATCCGTCAGGCCGGACCTTTTGCGATCCCTATCTATTAGCCACAATAGTAGACAACTTTTGCTTATGCTTGGACCTATTATAATCAAGCACGAGACAGTAGGATCAAAGCTTGAGCTCGAGTTTGACTCAGTTCAATTCGACTTATTTTTTTATTTTTAAAATTAAAAATAAAAAAGGCTTTATTTTTTGAAAAATAATATTATTTTTTTATAGCTATCAGACTTGGATAACTCGAGCCGCTGGCTTAATCAACCCAATCCTAGCCCATTAATCTAGGGCCGAATCGGAGTGGGACAGGCCTGAGGTCTATCCTCTAAATGCTAAATAATTCTACTTGTTATCTTTAGGGGTAAGTTCCGTACTACATACATAACAGTTAAGTTCCAATGGAACCATCCAACTAAAACGTACGGACATGCGGAGATTTCTGATAAGGGGGTGTGTTACAGAAAGATATGTCTTGTTGGATCTATACGAATGGTTGATATGATCTGTCCATCCAAAACGATATACAACAAATACGAATGATAAATTTGATTCAGTTTGGTCTGGTTTGATGATCATTTAGTTTGATTTGGACTAACTCATAATCAAGGATTAATTTTAAATTGATTGTGCTTGAGTTGGGTTTAAATTTACAGGATTAGTCTCAAACTGAAAGATTCAAATTTCTTCTTTGAGATGATATTGTTTTGTTTAATTTTTTAAAATAATATTATTTTGGTTTTTAAGATTAAGAAATTTAAGAGCGAAATAAAAGTTATTTTGAGAAATAAAACTAAAATAATATCATTTTGAGTTCGAAATAGTTCAGATCATCTTTTGAAGGGTTAGATCTAAGCTTGGCTTAAAACTTATGTGTGACCTTAGGCTCAATTCAAAATTTGATTGGCCAGAGACTTGTGGCCAAAGCTCGAACTTGGGTGGCTCAAAACTTGATCGATTCCAAGCCAGGCTCAACTATATTTTTAATTTAAAATTTGAAAACGTTATTGTTTTACTCAAAACAACGACACTTTCATTTGAAAATTTTAGATTTTGAGTCGAGTTGGGCCTAGCAGCTTAAGTCCCAACTTAGCCCAAAACTTGAAAAATAATGCATAATAGACTTTAACGTTGTGAAGTATTCAAATTAACCTCAATATTTTATAAATATTTAAAATATATTCTAAATAGATAAAAAAATTTAATGAAATTAACTTTCTGTTAAATAAACGCCATGTTAATACTAACACTAACGTACCATTATTTTAAATTTTTTTAAACAAAAGATATACTCTGTTGCCATTTAGCAGGTGGAATCCATTGTCTGAAATGTATAAATAATAGGATCCACTTTCTAAATAATTTTTTAAAAAGCTAATTGTGTAACAATAAGGTCTGTTTTTATTTAAAAATAACAAAATCATATAAGTATTAACGTAACATTTATCTAAAGGTGAGTTAATTATGATAAAAATTTTGTTCACTTAGAATTTGTTCTGAACATTTTAAAAATGTTAAAGTTTAATTTGAACATTTCAAAATATTAAGGTTTAAATTTTATTATATTATAAACGTTAAGGTTTAAATTATACTTTAAACTTACATATTATTTTTTCCAGTGATGATATGATTAACAATTGTTAATATTTTAGGGTGTAGTGGAAATTACATGTTAGAAGCAATGTTATATGGTAGTATGGTACATATTAAAATGACCGTTATGCATCATATCAAACTAAAAACAGTACCAATATAATTGTAATATCTATGGAAAAAAACTATTAATTAAAATTTATAAATTAAGAAAAGTTGAAAAGTTAAATTAAGAAAAATGTATTTATATTGAAATATATATTATTTAATTAATAGTTATTATACTTATTATGTTAAAATCTAATAAACTTAACTTATTATATAAAAATTAAGTAATTATTCTATAATTTTTATTCAAAAAGTGTTGATTTGTATCATATTAACATTGTTTTAAAAACCGGACCGGACATTAAACTGGTCAAAAGAAAGGTTTAAGGTTTAAAGGTTCAACCGATATTAAAGAAAGGTTTAAGGTTTAAAGGTTCAACCGATATTAAATCGCTATATAACCGGTATATAATATATAAGAAGTAAAAATTATAAGAATAAGTAAAAATATACTATAAAATAAAATCCTTTATTAAATAAATATACACTAATAATGTCTATTAATATATAGTAAACTAATAATAAATCTAATAATTTACACTAATATTAAATCTATAATAATTTAAATAAAGATTGAATCTAACATAAAATTTTAAATAAAAACAAAAATAAAAATTATATTTTATATTATCATTTATTTAAAGATTCATAAACATTGAAGTATATTTAAAAAAGGTTAATAGAAAAGACTTAACTTTATTCTAACTTTTTTTCCGATGTTCTTTAAACATACTTTTTTATAAATTAAATATTATTTTTAACATATTCTTCAATTATCTTAATCAAAATTACTTATATATGCTAATTAATAAATCAATTTATTAAACAAATTCATGATAAAATAATAATTAGTTTTTAACAATAACAATTTAAAATTTTCAATTAAAATATAAAGAGATCAATAAAGAATCTAAATTTTAACAAATATAATTTATTAGAGAGATTAAATAAATTTAGTATTTTTAAAGATAAGAATAGAAATTTATTTTTAACAATAATAATTTAAAACAAAATTTTAAATTAAAATGTAAAGAGAAAAATAAAGAATATAAATTGTGAAAATAAAATTTATTAATTAGAATGTGTTAATTTTAAAAACAAATTCAAAACTCAAAAACTAGAGAGAGGGAGTAGTCTTACATGTTCAAAATAATGGTAGGTTCCACATGCTTTATTTTTATTTGTTAAAGAATAGAAAAATGTAGGACCCACATGCTCAAAAGGTTGGTTGGGTTGTTACCTAACTAATTTTTTAAAGAAAACCGCCTGATTTATTAAAAACCTGTCGGTTTATTACTAAACTAGCCGATTTTTACTCACAAAGGTTATAAATATAAACCGGATCGAAAATCAGGTCAGCTCGAATTTTTTTCAGTTGGACCGGTTAATCCGGTCTGATTTTTTAAACATTGCATATTAGTATTAAAATTGGTACTAATTTGGATGCACCATTTGCAACTATAGTTTCAAGTGACGAGACTCAAAGTCAAGTACGAATTCAATTTAATCTCTTCAACACCAAAGCTTCATTTAATTTCTGCAATCTGTCACCTCTACCACCGAGCTCAAGGGTTCGGTGGTCTAGTTGTGTCTTTAGTTCATAATTGGCTAGAGAATACACCATCTCCATGGTTGGCTAAGTTGTTGTATTAAGGACTAACATGGAAGGTTGAGGAAGGATGAAAATACTTAAAGACTGACAGGGCCCGGTTCTTGATTATTTGTTCTTGGTTACGAACTGAGGTGCTCACACTTGGTAGGATGTAATTTAATGCTTTAAAGATGTATTTTAGTTTTAAGTCAGTGTAAATTTCTCAAGATTTTCCTGAATTCTAAGAATTTTTTATCGCTTAATTTGTGTATATAGAGTGTTTGTGTGCTAAGTTTATGGGGATTGTAGAGGGTAGGCAGATCCATGGATTGGTTTTGAAGATGGGTATTCATAGTGATCTTTATGTGGTCAATACTAGTTCGTCCATTTTGTGGTGTCTGTGGAGAGTTTTGTGTTGCTGGTCAGGTGCTTGATGAGATGACTCTGAGAGCTGCGGTTTATATGTACTAGTGTTATATCTAGGTATGTCAGGGCAGGATTGTTTAATGAATTTTTATCTCTATTTTTGGAAATGGATTCCATAGACTTATCATGGACGGGACCTCTCAAAGAAATCGTTAGGTCAGGGATGAGGTGAAATGAAGTGACTTTTTGCAGCCATTTTAACTGCTTGTTCTTCTTCTTGTTCTGGATTGGTAGACAAAGGACGTTTCTACTTCCATCAGATGATTAGTGAACAGTTCAAGCTATTTCCATGGTTAGCATGGACGATGTGCTTAGCTATGGAGCTGATAAAAGGTATGTCTATGCGACCTGATGTGTTATTAGTGAGAGCTCTTTTTAGTGATTCAACTCTTCCACGAAACATTAGATCACCTTGTTGTTCTTGAGTCTCACGATAGCGGGGTTCATGAGCTTCTCTCAAACTTTTTCTTGCAGGGAATCATGAATACTGAATAATTTTGGAATCCCCTGATTACTATATTCTGTTGTGGAGAGTTATCTGCTGAATATTGCTTGTTTTGGCATTCGTATAGTAAGAAAGAAATGTTTACTGATCATGAACTGAGGAAAAGGTTCTACAAGAATCAATGAAAGAATAGTTGGGTTTACCAATGTTCTTTCTTTTACTCGTTTCTTGTTTCTGTAGAATTTGCATGCTTGCATATACTCCAATCGAACGAATGAACATGAATCTGAAGAGTGGGAAAACTGATTTTGCTTAAACTTCAACAGTCTTCTGGTTTAGGGCTGTGTATCTCCACTTTGCCTTCTCCACAAAGTCTGCATCCAGGAATTGAGCAATGAAAGACCAAAGTCGGTACGCATCCTCGAAATTGGCCAGAAAGCCAAATGCAACTGTAACAACTGTTATTCCTAGATTAGCTTTCTCTTGCTCTTTTTTTACCATGGTTCCCTTTGTTTCTCTTGATCTTCTCTCGAGAACTCTTGTCCTCTCTTCTTCATACTTAGCCGAGAACGATATATGATGCAAGAATCCATAGCTAAGAGATATGTTCCTTCTATCAGCTAGTTTCTGTACAAGAGGAGCCTCAACCTTTTGTCCTTTCCAATCAAAGACATTGAATGCCAGGGCAGGTCCACGATCAAACTTTACGTTTGGCCCGTATATTCTAATGAGGGGGGTTTCTTCTGTGTTTGGATGCTTGAGTTTCATCAATGCACTCACCAGCCAATTGATCAGGCACCTTCCTCTGTTACTAATCTGGGTCAATCCCAGTGAATCGACCTGATCCAATCCCTTACATTCCCTCTCCAAGGTCCCACTTTTGCTGGTTTTTGCATTTTGTTTCTGCATCGTGCTGGCTGGTTTTCCTGATTGAGTGACTTCCTTAGTTTCTGATGCCGTCTGCATTTCTGTAGCGGCTGAAGTTTCTCCTCTGTCCAGCTTTCCAGAGTGCATTACTTGTATCGATATAGGACCTGAGAAAGAGTTTGAAGAAGATAATTCCTCTTCTTCTGCTGCAAATTTAGACCTCTGTTCCAATTCTGTATCAGTTCCTGAAGATTCATCAAGGGAAAGAAACATATTCCTCGCTGGTAGAAGACTCACCATCCCAGTGCACGAGGAATCCTCCAAGTGAGGAACTGTAGTTTTCTTAACAAAGAGACATCCAAACCCAGATGGATTTTCCCCAAAAATCTTGTAAAAGGCACAAATAAGGAAGTCTGGACGAATGAGGGAGAGACCAAAGCTGTTCATGTCCTTCGGTCCCAAGGCACAAGCATCAATCAAGATGTGCCAGTCATTTTCTTGTGCTATGCTCATCCACAGATAAGGATATCTGGCTCCAGTAACTCTAGAATGAAGTGGAAACACAAATAGTCCCCGTTCCTTCTTCTTCTTCCTGTTGCTGACGATCATTTTTTTCATTTTAGACGACTTAATCCTCAGCCTAGGCCATGCAAATTCTGCTGACATGACTTGAGCTCCTTTTTTCTTAGAGCTATTTATCATCGCTTCCACTGCCTCACCTTCATAATCATAAACTGTCAGAAGCTTCTTGCTAGTCTTGAAAGGGTAAGACTCCGCCACAAGTTTGAAAGCTGATGTTCTGTTTGCAGTGAAAACCATACTATAATCACTTTCAGATATTTTAAGAAAATTCATTATCCTTTTCTTCATTGCCAATTCCAACTCTGATTCTTGGCCCCCATAAAGTAGCTGAGTCTTCAAATTTCCTGTCTTGTAACACACAGTGAAGAATGGAATCTGTGGGTTTTGATCAGAAGATGAATTGGTTTGAGGTAAAGAGGGAGGGGAGCAAGAAGAAACGAGTTGATCTTTTTGACGCTGGGAATACGAGAAAAGGCCGATGCCAATATAATCAAGGCAAGTATGGTTGGAGAGTGAAAGATGATAGTACTCTTGGGCTCGTATACGGTCAACTTGATAGGTTTGAGAGTACTGTGGGTAAGCTTTGATGAATTCGACAAATGATTCTTCCAAAGATGGAAGAGACTCAGGATTGGTGAAATGTTTGTTGGGAAAAATAGAAGAAGCAGTAGTGGAAGCAAAGTTCCGGCGACATGTTGCTGATGTAGTTGAAGTTCTGGGCTTTTCTATTTTGTTCAAGGGTTCAGGAAAACCAAGGATGGGAGCTGGGCAGCAACCATGAAAACATTCCTGGGAAACTTGTTTCAGGCAAGGTGACTGCATCTCTTTTCAGCTCTCCTCTCCGCAATCTCCGGTGAATCCTGATCAGTTTCTTCTCTCCTTTATTTACTCTCTTGTTGCTTTCTATTCTTCTGTGCATTTCCCCTTTTATATATACAGAATGTTGCATGAAAAGGTCAGATTAGTTGATTATTTTACTGAAACTTGGAAGGGACAGGGTGTCTCCTGCTTTTAAGGTACGAAGCACAAATTGAAGAGGTCGTCCAGACGATGGAGTTGACCAACTCTTTATTACATCAGTCAAAGTTCGATCTCGTAATATAAAAACGACTTTGTTGTTACTTCTTTGGTTTTGATCAATTGTTAGTTGTTTCTTACCAAGTAATATCATGCTTCACCTTGTGCACTGCCTCTACCAGATCAATCTGTTCCTCTCCGAGTCATGTAGATGGTCTGTTCAGAGTCAGTCTCTTTAATTACCCGGGTTGCTGTTTCTTCGAAAGATAAAATTTTGGTTATCAGGGCATATCCAGTATTGGTTTTTGAAGGTATATTTTGATAAAAGATGGGTGGTTGTAGTATAGCTATGTTTGCGTTACTCTTTATCCTGAAACCATACCAAGTTCTGGCTGTGTTTAATTGACGTACTTTCTACTTTGTCTCATGCTTAAGGACACAGGCGGAGTTAGAAAGCAACAACCAACAACCATATTTGACGCTTCAAGACTGCCTTAATTTCGCCGGCATCTTCCATAATGACTCCTGAAAGAGGTACCCTACAAAATTTTCAACACATTGCTTAAAGTCGAAGGCTCTTGAAATTGCAAGGTTCTCAAGGTCTCTGACCCCATCTCTTCTTCTTCTACTCACACGACTTATTGTTGGTACTTGGTGCCGTCCATTAATTGGTGGCCATGCCAATGATTAAGTGTTAGTTGGCTTTTGGCTGGTCCAACTTCATAACTCAGATTATATTCTCTACTTTTGGTGTAGATCTGCATCAGGCTACTCATTTAGTCCAACATCAATGTTACTTTCTTTATAAGAGTGGAAGAGTATGCATTTAGTAACCTACATCACAAATTCGGTTTAATTAATATTTATAAATTTATCATTTTTTATTTTTAACTTGTTTAATTAATATTTATAAATTTATCATTTTTTATTTTTAACTTACCATTCTTTTAAGTTATAATTATGATTTAGTCGATTTAATTAATCTTATAGATTTAACGTATTTTTATTTTTAACTTATCATTCTTATAGTATATTAAGTTAGTGTTATATTTTTGACTTGGGGACACCCAACACTTCCAAGCTTTAACTTTTATCAGCTAAAGGGAAAAAGACACTGGTCGTAGCTTTTGGAAAGATGGAAAAGCGAAGTCTGAAAAAAGCTAAATGTGACGGGAAAAGATAAAGGGTTCATGACCATGAAACTTAAGTGCTAAGATATTTAAGTGTAACATGTCCACATTGAAGTTAAAGAAGGTTTAAAAAATTATATTATATGCTTATTGTGCAAGAGATTAGAAAACTTTTATGTAATGTTAATTACTTGATTAAGAAAACTATCCGTTCACTCTAAATAGTCAACATATTGATATGGACATGAATGATAAATTAATTGTTCAATTTGATTGAATTAGTAAAATAATAATAACTTTTTAATGAGAATTTCACTAAGATGTGAGGTATAAGAGAGATCTAAAAATATGGATGATAATGGACTGACCAATGAGTCTAGATTCAGGTGTTTTCAAAAGTAGGCTCATGGGCTAAGCGAAGGCCTAGACCGACCAGATGTTCAATTTTTCTAAATAAAACGACATCGTTTTGTTCAGAAAAATTGGGTCTTGAATAGACCTAAGCTTGAGTAATCCAGGTCTGGATTCAATTAAAAAAAGATATGTTACACTTTTAATTTAAAAAAAATTGGCGGATTTAGTCAATTGACATCCCTATATAAAAGTATGTATCTGTATTCCTATTTAGTAGACAGATTGTTTATGATAATATGATTAAATTAATAATTTTATAACATTTATTTGATTTGATCAATCATAAAAAATAATTAAACTTGAGAAATATCCATTCAAAATTAATAAATTAAATCAAATTTGATGGGACTTAGATATAAATGTTAAAGAATCTAAACTTAACTTAGATTATTATCAATCTTAAACATGAAAAAAATTTAAAATTTCAACTAGTTAATTTAATATAAAATGTTATTAAATTAAATAATTATATATCAACTCTCCAACAATCAATCACAATATCAAAAAAAAATATTTTTAGTAAATTAAAATAATAAAATATTCTTTAAAGTAAGTAAAACTACACAAAAAAATGACAGAAATCACAATTTTTTATACAATCTCTTCCTTGTCATCGATAGAATTTCTGTATTAGGTAAAAGATAACAAAATCTATGCAAAAGAGTTTAACATTTTGAAGAAAGAAAAAGAATCGGTCCAACTTGGATCACCTTCTTCTTTTGATTTCGTCAGCAACCACAAAAGAACAAGAGTCGATCCCGACCCACCTTCACCATTTTAAGAGCTTCAAAAGAAATTACTTGTCTTATCCTTTTGTCCATATTACCTAGGCATTGTACTGATGATGACACAGTCTGATACTTTAATCAGCCACTTAGATTAGCTTTCAAAATCGGAAAAACTAAAAGGGCCGCTTACCAATCCAAAGATCCAACTGATGGAGATATATTGAACTTGTAAATTTCAGGTCGATCAAGTTTTTCACTTAATTGTGAGTCGATAATTCGTTAAGTGAGTTACTCAAAACAAGTTATCTGCGTCGGAATTGGCATGAGGACACCAAAATTTCCTGAAAGTTGCAGAAGAGGAACAGTTGTATTAATTAGAACATCATCCTGAGACTTCGTAATAGACGATGGATTGAGATAAACTAAGGGCCGTTTGGTTCCACTTCTGTTTTTCTGTTGTGGTTTTTAGTTTTTGTTTTCAGTTTTTGGTTTTTGTTTTTTTAATTTGTTTGGTCGAGATTTTTAACATAAAAACTGAAAACAAAAACCTGTTTGGTTGGGATGTGTAATATAAACTAAAAATAAAAACATGGTTGCAATGCATGGTATTGATAAACGATAAATAGAAAAACCAGTAACATAGAAACATAGAAATAAAAAAAACTAGAAACAAAGAACAGAAACATGAAATGTAAAAACGTAAAAGTCAAAATAAAC
>JAOQMM010000006.1:21932672-21947789 GCA_027563515.1 Erythroxylum platyclados
CTTTTTTACGTTTCTGTAAAGTTGTTGTGGTTTTTTTATTTTTGAAAACAGGAAATAAAAACAATATTCAACCAAACACATTTTAAGGACTTGTTTCTTTTTTTTATAAAAACCACAACAAAAAACAGGAAAAAAAAATAGAAACAAACAGCCCCTAAGCTTAAATGATTGATATCAAACTTGTTGCCCTGGAAGATGAATCCACCATTGATGTTACTTCTCATTATATTAAGCTGAAACAGTCACTGAGAAATTATCACCTAAAGAACCTTCATTTTGATCCTTCAAGTTTGTTTTTGTATTCAGAAAATGTGTAGTTTTTTGGACCAGGGAGAATGAAACTATTTGAGTAGTGGCATATGCTTGAGGATATGCTGCGGATATCTACTTTTCTCTAAAAGTGTTCATGGTGAAGTTATTTTTCAATGACTCAGCATTCAAAATCTTCAAAAGGATGTACAAAGTTAGATTCTTCTTACCCTCTTGTCCTCACATAAAATGCAATCAGAAGACTCAAAAGCAGCTGAAATGATTAGATACTCCACTTAACGAATGGGAGGCTGAGACTACTAAGTTTGTACTACTACATGACTTTCAGGACTTGTGCTAGGTGGCATTTTAATCTCGGGCTGTTCCATCTTGGGCCGAAGTCAATAAATTGAGTGTGAGTTGGTCGGTCCAACATTCAAATGATTCAAACTACTAAATATTTTTATTAAAATAACATCGTTTTAATCGATAAGACCGAATTTAAGCAATGTTTTAAGAAGCTCATACTAGACTGACAATTCTTAATTAATAAAGAGTTAACAGAAATTTACAACAAACCAAAGGTATATTATTTATATATAGTTACGTGATAATATGGTATGAGTTTTGATATAGTGTAATTTTGGTGGTCTGAACCACGTGGATTTGGATGTGGTTCTAAGTGTGAATGTAGGACTAATATGATGAGCCAAAGTTATGAGATGAGCTTAGGTTGTGAATTCAAATGTTGAAATATTTTTCGACATTTTAGGATTTAATAATCAAATTAATAAAGTTAGAAAGAAGAAGTGTCCTCATTATTTAAAATAGTTATATAATAATTTGCAAATGCAAGATGATGACAACTTTATTTCAATTGTTGAAAAATTCTCCAAGTATTTAGACTTTCATGTTCTAAACATAGGTCAAATAAATTAAATTCATGTATATTAAAGCTTCACACAATTTTTAAAAATCAAATCAATTCGGTCAATTTGATAATGAAAATCTTGAATCGGCTCATTTTTTGGTTCATTTGTCAATTTTTTGGTTTAGTTTAGTTTAATAATTTTTGTTATTAAAAATGTATCAATTTATTAATTAATTCAACAGTTTTTATAAACTAATTAATTTTTATTTAACATTTTTTTAATTAAACTTTAAATTTTTCATAAGTAAAGACAATCTTTTTCAATAATTTTCAAATTCTTCACTTTATTCAATTTTTAACCGATTTTATGATAGTCTAATGCTCATTGAACCTTTTAAATCTTAAACCCCATGTCTAATCAGTTTAACTTCCAATACGATTTTTAAAACATTGGTTTTACCTTAGGCTCTGTTTGGTTGGATATTAATTAATGGAACGGAACAGAATGATTTATAATAGAATGTAATGTAATATAGTGAAACATTGTTTGGGAGGGATGGAAGGGTTCATAATATAACGTAGTGAAATATTATTTGGAAGATGGATGGAATAGAATGCAATGTATAATAAATGACTATTATACCTCTATATAACAAAATATATTAAAAACCAAAATGTTATATATTAATGTATAATAAACTTGGTGACTTACACAAGTCACAGTTGTAACTTGCAAGAGCAAGTCATGGTTGTGACTAATAAGTCATAGTCGTGACCAGACGGTTGTGAAGTGAGTGCGTGATGAGGTCCACTATTGTGTTGTCGGAGACGATGATTTGTGTTGGCATTAAAGGTGATGATTGCTAACGTATAGGGTATATTAGGTATTATATATGTATAAGGTTACGTTTCATCACAAAATTCCTGATTCGGAAGTTTTCTATTTTCATTGTTTAGGATGGAATGGAACGTAACATGAAACTTTCCGAAACCCTCCGCTTCCATCTCATTCCATTCCATTCCATTATAAAACCTCCTACCAAATGATAGAATTGTGTTACGTTCCATTCTATTCCATTATAAATCCCTCAACCAAGATAAGTACATTATCAAACATTGGTTTTACCTTAATCATCGATAGGTACATTATCAAACGTTGGATGTTTGATATGCTTTGATTGAAACATTAATAAATAAATTTCAATTTTACTTTTGCAAAATAAACTTAAGTAGAATTACAATTCGTATTATTGATTAAATTAAAAGACACTAAAAAATATTGTTTATGAGTGATTGGTTTGTCAAATGAATCATTCAAATTACATAATTTGGGTGTTATTGTTCTGGGTCCAGAGATTTATCTTTTCAATTACATAATTTGGATGTTATTGTTTGTTTATCTTTTATTTAGGTTGCTTTATGTATTATTCTTTTTGTTTAAAAATATAAATATTACTTAATTACATATAGAATATGACAATTCACATGTTGCATTTATTATTATCATTTAGATAGATGGGACACTTTTACAATTTTATTTAAATACTTTATCATTAACTATTTTAATTATTGCTTATTTTGATAATTTGAAGTCATTTAAATTACTTCAATTTTAAAAATTCATTAAAGAAGTTGCTCTTTTTTTGAATTTTTATGGCCATTTATCTTTTTCAATAAAATCAAGTTATAATCTATTCAATAAACCTACACCAGTGTCAATTACACATTTTTTAAAGTTTGAATATTCTTATTAAAGTATGTATCCTTCTTAATAACACATTTTAAATGAAGTATTAAAAAAATTCTTTTATCAAAATAATTCATACTAAATTTACAATTAATTCAATTTTAAAATGATATAAATTTTATAATCGATTAGTAAAATTGATAATATCTCTATATAATAATTAAAAAAACGGACTTTTAGTTTTGATAATAGAACATCTTCTATATCTTTTCAGTTATAATAATATTAGATAACTTTATACTAGTACCAATTTATTTTAGTTTAGATAACATCAGAAAATCAATACAATACTTAACTTCCAATTTCTCAACTTTATTTTCCTTTATAGTATCAGAGCTTAGTTTAAGTATCAATTTATCTTAGTTTAGATAATATCAAAAAATCAATACAATACTCTACTTCCAATTTCTCAACATTATTTTCTCTCATGGTATCAGAGCTTACCCGAAATACGTCTCAACCTTTTTTTTACCTTTGCTACAACTAACAACCATAAACGCAGCCCTACTATACTACTATACAAACAAAAAATCACAAATGAAGACTATCAACACTTTGCTACCGATTACCAACATCACCAATTTTATTACCACAACTCTCGACAACAATAACTACCTAACAAATGGAGACTATCAACACTTCACTATCGATTACCAACATCACCAATTTTATTATTACAACTCTCGACTACAAGAACTGCCTTATCTGGTGAAATCAAGTTAAAGTCATACTACTTACCTGTGACTTAATTAGATACATTGATGAATCCATTACTCCACCGTCTAAGCACCATGAATCAACCAATGACACTTCTACTCCATTTTTGAGGTTACGTCATAAGCTTAATGTTCTTTTGAACATTAGCTTGCGGGGCTAAGAAAACCACATCTTTTCAGTTGTAATTACATTAGAAATCTTTTCCTAGTATCAATTTATGTTATTTTAAATAACATAAGAAAATCAATACAATACTCTACTTCTAATTTCTCATCTTTATTTTTTTCATAGTATCAGAGCTTACTTGAACTATGTCTCAACTTTTTTTCCTTATTTTTCACCTCTGCTATACCTAACAATCATAAACGCAACCCTACTATACTACTATACAAAAAAATAAAATCACAAATGAAGACTATCAACACTTCCTAGCTATCTATTACCTACATCACCAATTTTATTACTACAACCCTCAATAACAACTATTACCTCACAAATGGAGACTATTAATACTTCACTATCGATTATTGATATCATCAATTTTATTATTACAAATCTTGACAACAACAACTACCTTATTTGGTGAAATCAAGTCAAAGTTATACTACTTACTTACGACTTAATTAGATATATTGACAGATCTATTACTCCACCGCCCAAGCACCATGAATTAATTGATGATACTTCTACTCTCTTTTTGAAGTTACGTCACAAGCTCAATGTTCTTTTGAACAATAGCTTGCGGGGGCTGAGAACAACACATCTTCTACATCTTTTCAGTTGTAATTACATTAGAAATCTTTTCCTAATATCAATTTATGTTAGTTTAAATAACATAAAAAAATCAATACAATACTCTACTTCCAATTTTTTCGCTTTATTTTCTTTCAAGTTTGGATATATAACAAATCCATTACAGCCTCATTTTCCTTGGAACCATTAATGAAATGCTTGACCTTATTTCCTATATATCTAAAGAAAAAGATATTAAAAAAATAAAACCGAAAGGAGTTTGCAAACATACCGATCTTGTCCCAACAATACACGATCGAAGCTGATATTTGAGGCTTGAGCAGATTGTTTTAAGCTAAAGCAGTATCAGGGCAACTCTCCTTTGGCAAGCTAAACCATATCGGAAAAAGAAACATCGCTGGTGTCCCGTGATTGATACGTGACCGATGATTAATAAGCATCCGCAGTCAGCAATACTATAAACAGTAAAAAGTATAATTTCAATTATCGGTTCGATGAGCATTGCCTGCCAAAAAAGAGGTGCCCCGAGACTGATTTGCTCAATTATCCATGAAGGTACGTGGTTGGTTTTACTAGCTGCTTCTGGTTTTTTGGTTATTGCATGCATTGTACAGGTTTATAAACACATGAAAATGGAGTTGAAACCCTAGAAGGAAATGGCATATGCCATGAATAATGCGTTCGATGTCCTGTTTTTTTACAGTGGAAGAGGGCTTAAAGGCATTATCTTTCCACGTCCAAGTCTTTGAAAAGTGTCTCTATATATACCACTCTAAGCATATAGATTCTCTTGGGAGGCCATGATGATACTAAAGTAGAGATGCTCTATCATGGATATGAAGATGACATGTTAATCAGAGCCTTAGAAGAACATATGCTCATAGTGCTGCCATGTCTTTTATATTCTTTATTTTGCTTCTACATATCTTTGCTTGGCTTTTCATGACTCCAAGGAGTATTTGGTATGAGTTATTACCCTATCCCTATCTCTCCTATCCCTATCTCTCTCTTTCACAGCCGGAGTTAGTAATGGATTCCGGTTAGAACCATTTTTTGAATAAAAAATTTGATTGAGTTTGAGCTATTCGATATAGACCCGATACCTTGTAATTAAGAATTGAAAAGCTAATCTAGTGCATATTTTCAACTTGTTAACTAAGAAGTTTAGAGACATTGAGTAAAATGAATTGAAGAATAAAATAAGTAGATTTGATCACAAATTTAGCAAAGTTAAGTATAAACAACAATAACAATAATATTTCAATAGAAGTCTCACTTATACGCAGGTCTGAGAAGGTTCAGAAGTACTTAGCCTTATCCTTAATTAATTGAGAGACTATTTCCTATTAACTCACATAAAAAAGACGATACATAAAGTAGTAAAAATAAAAAAAATAGACATAAAGATGAAGACAATAATAAGAATAAGAATAAGAATAAAATAAATAAATAAATAAAAATAATACATACAAATAAAAATATAAAAATGAGTAGTAAAATAAATAATACGAAAATTAATTAGAAAATTAATGATAAAAATAAAATAAAATAACATAAATTTTCTAATTTTCTTAAGATAACAAGTTTATGTAAATACATTAGTTATTATAATTTGTCATTTTAGGTCGGAATTATCAATCTTAATCTTATTTCACTAATTTGTGTGGAATAATGAAAGGGACATCTAATCTCTTAGAAGCATGTTTTAGTAATTGATATGGTGAATTTTTATTTTGTATGATGAATTTACTCAACAAAAATATTTCATTGATTCTCCTAAACAAAAATATATTAGGAAAAGAATTGGGAAGCGGTATGGGTTTTGATCTGCCTTATAAATATGACCAAAACTTTATAGGCCCATCTTATCCAAAGTATATTAAATAAAGCTCCAAACGATGAAAGTGAAACCCTCCTAATAGGTGACTTCAATCTTTATTTATTTATTTATTAACAAAAATTATTTTTAAATATATATTAAATAAAACTTTAAATATAAAAAATTTGTAAATTATATATTAAAATTTTAATATCACTATTCGTAAAGTTGACAATTTGAATTCGATCATGTTTAATTAAATTTAAAGTGATTAAATTAAACTTAAATTGATCAAATTTTAAAATAAATTGAGTTGACATTCAACTAAAATAATATTAGTTTGATCAATAATTTATAAATCGTATTATATAAAATCTAATAAAAAATTTGAGTTGGATTTAGGCTCATGGTCAACTTGAAGTTTGATTAGACTCGAAGCAAGCGCCAAAGTCCAAGTCCAATTAGAAAATTAATGTTTGAGCATGGGATAACTAGAAGTACTATCAGACCTTAGAAATGCAATTTGAGCCCTAGACTGATTGGATTGGGTTGACTTGATTATTTTTTTAATTTAAAAATTTTAAACTTAAAATTTTGAAGCTTCAAATCAGGTAGGGTTGGACAACCTGAGGTTGAATTTAACTCGAGCCTAAAATTTTCAAAATATTATGAACCTACTTAAAATATGATCAATTTGGGCTAGTCCTATTAAAATTAGGTCTGATTGAATTGGATCGGACTGAACTCAGACCTAAATCTCATCTCTAATTACCATACCATCTCCGATTTTTCCCATTAATAAACTCAAAGATTTAAAGCAAAATTTTAAAGAGTTTGCTCAATCCATGTTTCAAGTTCCTACATTAAGAGACCGGAGGGTCTTTTAAAAGTCTCCTATCACCATCTTAAGCACCCATTCGAAAGCAACCCCCTAGGCCCTAAGTCACTCACATTATTACTATTTATTTTGGTTTTCTATTTTGGTTATTTTGGGTGATGTTTCTTAAAATATTCTCTTTCAGTTCATATTTAAAAATAAAATCAAATTTGGATAGCTTCTCTAATTTCTATATTATTAATATTTTAAGTCAAGTATGGTGGGTGAGTAGAACTTGTTTAAGTTGACTTTGTTAGGATTAAGGTGCATGACCTGGCATAGACAAAACACATCAATCATCTGGGCCTGCGACACGTGGACTATATGAACAAACTATGAACCAACTTACTATCAAATTTTCATTTTTCAATTTTATTATTAACTATCCTTTGAAAATTATTCGAACCTTCAAACGTATCACTTAATTTTTTAAATTGGTTCATTTAATAAATTATTATTTATATTAAAACTGATCATTTTCTCATAATAAATAATTTATATTAATTCAATATATTTGATAAGATGTGATGTGTACGTAATATTTAAAAAATTCCAGAAATTTCTTCTTATCTTTGGCCTATAAATTCCAACCACATGTTTTTGTAATATTCTTAGTTTACTAATTTCACTTCTATTCAACTATGTTATATAAATATTTTATAATATATAGTGTTGTGGTTTCGTGATTGGATAAGAAAAGGTGAAATATCCGCCGACCCATCACACCACACTTCCCACCGATTAAAGCAATAAACGACTAAACGTGATTCATACGGATTCTTCTTCCTTAGCCTGAAACTATCACCTAATACTAATAATAAGATTTTATATATAAATTGGTACGAACTCAAATGGGTTTTATTTAAATTTGTCAATCAATCATCAAAGCTCAAGTTGGTGAAATTATATTGATTAAAAAATAAAGCTTTATTAAAAAGTTTAACTTTTTATAATTTTAATTTAATAATATTTTTTTTACTGATACTTTGTCTACAAAATTTAGCATGTGTGATCCTCTGTTAGCCGCATAAACAAAAATACATTTTGAGTATTAATTTTGAAAAATTAATTACTAAATTGAAAATTTTAAAAAATTTGACACTAAATTAAATTTTTTTAAAGTTAAACACATTGTAATCACTTTTATAAATTAATAACTTATATAATATAAATTTTGAAGATTCAATCAGACATAACATACTAAATTTGTTTAGGGATGACAATAAACCTGCTCATAAGCCTAAGTTCAGGTGTTTTTAATAAGTTAACTCATGGGCTACGTCTAAGTCCAAGCTCAGACTAACTCGAAGTCTAATTTTTCTAGAAGAGGTGAGCCTAGAATAACTCAATTATAAAAGAGATGTTGTTTTACACTTTTAATTTTAAAAAAATTATTTTAAAAAAATTAGTGGAATCAGTCCATTATCATCCCTACAATTGTTATTAATAATTAATATTTTTAATTAGTAAATTTTATGTGATTATGATATTGTTATTTTATAAAAATTTTACTATAATCGGATGAATATATAGCCGAACCATTTGAATAAGTCCCAATTTTCAGAGAAGATCCTTGTTAGACTACATGCTTGTTCACAAATAGGAAGATTTTAGTTTTTGCGTTTTCTTAAAAACACACAATATTAATTGCTGAAGAGAATATTAAGATTGGTTAGGGTCAATCAATCACTATAATCAAAACTACTATCAATTTATTATTAATTCAGAAGTTGTTAAAAGAATCTGTGAACACATGCCCGAAATAGTTTAATCCGATTATCTCTAAACATTTCAATCCAATTTGTTCGTCTTCTTTCATGAAATAAATACCATAATTCGTACAACATAAGTCGATTTCTTACAAGACAGGAAGACAGAAAACTGGAGAAGAAAAAGACTGTAATCAAAACAACTGACTTCTTATTAGCACTCAATTCCTGAGGAGAAGATGAAGCCAAAACTATACATGTACAAAAGGGTAAAAATTTCTCTGATGAAGCTCGAAAAACGCTCTAATGATTCATCTGGGGTCATCGATATTCATCTACCTCAACAACTTCCTAGGTTTAGGAGTGATTTTGATGACAAGTCCAGGGAAGACATCGTCGGGATCATGTATATGCGGGTTCTGTTCTACGATGTATGGGTCTCCACACTTGTCGCTGATGGTGTGCAAGGTCTCTCCTTCTCGGACAACATATATCTCCTCGCATGGCTTGTCCAAAAGCTGACTTCCTTTCACTGAGTACTCGTCTGCAAAAGAAGAAGAAGAAGAAGTGCCCTCTCTGATCGACCCCAATAGGATTAGACCTAACAGTACGATGGCACAGTACCATGAGGCAGCATCTGCTATGGTGGCGTGGATTCGCATGTTTTTGTTGGAGGAAGAAGAGGGAGACATGAGCTTGTGAGAGAAAAGAAAGATGGGGTTTGAAAGATTTTGAGGAGTCTTAGGGTATAGGAACTACGAAGCGTGTGTATTTATATACACACATGTACGAGCCACCATCTTCTACTTTGTCAAATTACTGAAGAGGACTTGATCGTTAGGCAGTTAGAAATTATGTCTTCCTAAAAGTGTTTTTGGTTAGGTTTGTTTATAAGGTTGGAAGAGACTATAAAGCCTAAATGATTATAATTTTATGTAGGGGTTTGACATAAGGGGAAATTGTTGATTAGTGAAAAAAGAATATTAATTATGTATTTAATTTATCAGTAGTATAGTAATTATGATCATGAATGCCCACCTAACGATGCTTACATTAAAACAAGACCTAAATAAAACTAAATGGAGTATATAAAATTAATGTTTTAAAAATCAAACCGGAAGTTAAACTGATAAGACAAGAATTTTAAGATTTAAAAAGTTCAATCGGTATTAGGCCATCATAAAATCGGCTAAAGATTGAATAAAATTAAAGAATTTAAAATATGATTAAAAGATTGTCTTTACACATCAAAAATTTAAAGTTTAATTGAAAAAAGAGATTGTTAAATAGAAATTAATTGATTTATTTTGGTTTATAACAATTTATAATTAATAAAATTTGACCAATTAATTAATAAATTAATCGATTTTTTATTATAATAAATTGAACCAGAAAGTTAAAAACTTGACTGGAAAGTTGAACCGAATTAAAAAATTGAATGGTTTAAAATTTTGATAGTTAAACCGACCAAACTAGTTAAGTTTTTTAATTATTGTGATAAAATGAAGTGGTTAAAAAGTATGTTTTTTTTCCTAATCTTTTGAAGAGTTATTCAATTTATATAATAATCCAACTCAAACAATAAAAATGATGACTAACTAAAAGTAAAAATACATTAAAGTCTATAAGAATTATTTCAATAATATATGAATTAATTTTAAGTAAATAATTCGTTAAATAATTTATTAAATAAATATGATTTACAAGTCGTTACCTACATACATACCTAATAATTTGTGTAATATGTACTTGAGTATGAAATGAAAAAGAATTTAGCTGGCCCTTTTATGGTTCAAATTGGAGCTGTTTATACACATGGAGGCTGGAGCAACTTGTATAGTTCTATTCAAACACGACTTTAATGGAAGAAGTAGTTTTATGTTTGTAGCTTTTATGAATTATAATTTTTTAAAGAGGGGAACAATTCATTTGACATATTTAAATAAATTCAAAAAATCTTGGAAGTGTATAGGATACAAGCAACATGTTAATATATTCGAATGATTCGATCGTGACGTAATTCTTACATAAAATATGATGAGCATCCATGGTTTCTTGTATTCTAAAGCTTTGATCTTCTATGTCTCTTAACAAAATCCTTCTTTAAGGTTTTTCAGGTAAGAGTTGCTCTCGATTAAACTCAAAGATAAAGAGACAATAGCTTCAAGGATGATTGAAGAAACAATTGGATAAGGTGATCGTGTCTAAATAGAACAAGAGGGCAGTTCAGGAACTTAGAGGAATTACCCTCTTCACAAGACAGTCGAAGACGAGGTTACATGTGGTGTTCGAAGAGGTGGTCGGTTTCTGGGGAAGGTTGGTGGGGGATGGGCTTGTTACGTGCAAGTAATTGTTCCCTCTCTACAGGGATTTGAATCATATCAAAGACCAAACTAAACCCAAACAAAAAAGAAGGTTAAGCTATCCTTTTCATGGTTCTTTCTACGTTGGAGCAAGTTTTGACCAATGGCTATCTTTGATAGGGAAGGCCTTGGAAATTTTCTCCTTCGCGTGCCTAACAATCGAGCTAAGGACCAGATGACCTGGTCAGTTTGTTGACACATTAATTTCGTAGCATTCAACTTGTTGCAAGGTTACAAAAAGTCTTCATTTTAATTCTAAAAAAAGATAATAAGTTCAGTAGTACTTAAAATTTTAATATTTTTTAATTTGGTATTAAGCTTTTAAAAGTTTTTAATTTAGTTACTAATCTTTTAAAATTTGTACAAATCAAATCAAAAGGTTATTTTTACTTATATAACGTGTTTACTAAATGTCACGTGAATGTCTATGTATTAACCATATCAGCAAAAATAACATTTTAGTTTGAGTTGTACGAGTTTGAAATGTTAGTCACTAAATTGAAAACTTTAAAAAATTTGACACTAAATTAAAAAATTCTAAAATTCTAAATATTTTTAATTTATTATCTCTTTGATAAATTAATTGAGCAACAGTCGAAACATGTCAAAAAATAATTGATTAAGAGTTTAAAACACATTAGAATTTATAAGTATTAATTAAATTGATCTTAAGATCAAATAAATTATTTATAATACTTGATTTACATATTATTTTATCACAAATACACTTATAAATAAAAAAAAATCATTATTTTTAAGTTCCGGAGATTAATTAACATTCTAATGGATTGTCATTAAGGATGTCAATAGGCTCCGCCTTATATATATATTTTTAAAAAGTGTAAAAAACGATATTGTTTTTGAAGCTACGGGCAGCCTACGGGCAAAACCGAGTTGAACCGCCCTTGGCCTGTGGCTCGGTCGGGCCCCGGGCCAAGTCGGGCCAAAATTGACATCCCTAATTGTGATCATTTTTCACATATTAAGAGGAGTTCTGACACTTTTTTATACATAATATATCTATATATAAGGTGATAGAATAATCAAAAGTCTTCATCTTTTAATTAAAACTTTGGAAGTCTTGCAAGTTCATGTTAAACTAACCCATTCTTTGGTGCTTTGACTTACTTGCACTTCTGACTTAGTCTCTTCCTAACCCATAATTTGGGACTCAGACTCTTTTGGTATTCTCTCTTCCTACCCCATAACCTGGGACTCAAGACTCTTTTGGTTTTTCAACAACTTATTGACTTACCTGTAAACTTTGACAAGAATTGTGACCATCAAAGAGTCTCCCTTTGAATTTACAAGATTTGATCATTCAAAACATGGTTTGGCCATAATCTTTCAACTAACTTATTTTAATTGCAAAAAATGCAACATAGAAATCCATGAACTTGGCATGGGAATATTTATAAATCCATGAATTTGGTATGGATATATAGATATAACACACACCGGCCATTTTTGCGTAGGATTGTGAAAAAAAAAAGGATTTGAATAAATTTATGGATTTCAATGACATTGTTGTTTAATATTAAATATAAATTTAACTCTATTTTTATGAAATATAAAATTTAAAAAGTGTACATACTATATTAACCTATTTTTTACTAGAGTTAAATAATATTATTTGTATTTTCTAATATTTTAAAAATCGAATCGGTTTGATTAATTTAACTGTGAAAATCTTGAATCGATCATTTTTTTTTGCTTTTAATTTTTTGGTTTGATTTAATTTTATATTTTTAAAAAAAACTGATCAGTTTATTAATTAATCGGTTAGTTTTCATAAACTAATTAGTTTGTATAAATCAAAATAAACCAATTAATTTTCATTTACTAGTTTCTATTTTTAATTAAATTTTAAATTTTTTCAATGAGTAAGAACAAACATTTTTAATCAATTTTCAAATTCTTTAATTTTATTCAATCTTTGACCAGTTTTATGACAGTTTAATATTAGTTGAACATTTTAAATCTTAAATTTCTTGTCTCACATATTTAACTTCCAGTTCATTTTTTAAAATTTTTTTATTTTCATGTGATATATTTGTTAAAACTTTGTAAAATTTTAAATTGCTCTAACAATGCAAAGAATAAAGCTAATATTGTCAACACCCTCATCTCTCTTTTCACCATAATTTGATTAAATACCTAGTAGAGTAACATTTTCCTGTATTTATGGTCAATTCTAGGCTTTTAGCTTATAATTATTACTACTTGGATTTCTACTTGAGTTAACTATTCATTTGGTTTTACCCACTATGAACAAGAAGCAGTGAGATTTCATATGCTATACCTACAAAGTTGTATCTTAAAAATTAAGCCAGTAAATGATTGATAAGTGTTCTCAAGGATGGTCTGACTTGTAGAATTTTGTTTTTATATGTCTATTAATTTAAAGAGTGGTGGTTGGAAACTTGTTTCTTATGTTAATGACTTGAAATAATAGGCTAGGAGTAAAAACGTGTTCAACTTATAAATATCAGTTGCGTCAATTTTGTCACTTATTGATTCTAAACACTTAATGGACACGAACACGTACTTTATTCAATATTTTCAAAACTGGATTGAAAGTTAAACCGGTAAGATAAGATGTTTAAGGTTTAAAAGATTCAACTAGTATTAGACCGTCGTAAAACTGGTTACAGATTAAATAAATTAAAGAATTTGAAAAATGATTGAAGAAGATTATCCTTACCTATTGAAAAAATTAAAGTTTAATTAAAAAAAGAGACTGTTAAATGAAAATTAATCTGTTTATTTTGGTTTATACAAATTGATTAGTTTTCAAAAAATGGTCGATTAATTAATAAATTAATCAGTTTTTAACAACAAAGATTATTGAACTAAATTAAATCAGAAAGTTAAAAACTAAATAGAAAAATCAGTTAGTTCAAGGTTTTGACTATTAAACTAATAGAACAGGCTTGGTTTTAAAACATTGAATTTATTTAATATACATCCGAAAATAGTAACTATAAATTTTATCCTTATACAAAAAATGATTGACAACCCCATAATTTGAAAATTTAAGAAAATATATAGAACTAATTTGAGCCAATAAATTAAAATGTTTTTGATACAAGTTACATGGAACAATTCATTTTTTTAAGTTTTATAGGCCAATTAATAGTTAATAATTTATAACAAGTTTGATAATGATGTCTCATTAGCCATAATCACTCATTTCCAAGTTGAACAGAAAAGTGTCAAAGGCCATTAGTCTTCTTGTGGTCATATTCCATGGAGTAATCAGTTGAATCAAGTGTCAGCTTCCACTAAGACTGAGTTTAAGGGTAATATCTGATGCCTGATTCTGCTTATCATTCCATTCAAGGTGATAGTGAAAGGACAGCCACCACAATTGAAACTCCATTAAGCATGAGTTGCTGCTTAAGTGATGGCCACTTTCTGAGTACCATTTTCACTAATGTTGTTGCACCTCAAATTTGGACTCCTGGAATTGAAAGGATGAATAGGAATATAGCTTTATTTCCATGGTTTCAGTTAAAGTGAACAGAAACTTTCAAGAATCAAAACTTTCAACTTGATCAATAATGTCTAGATATTATTTAGAAATCCCACTTAAGTGAAACTTTGAAAATGATTTTGAGTTGTAAAGAATCTTTGGATTATAATAAAACCAGGCAGCTTGACTGATACATATCTGACTTTTTGAAGGATAAACTGATAAACAGATTTGGCAGAGCTTTTCAAGTTTCCATGTTAATGGTTGAAAGGATGGAGGAAAATCCTGATGTGCAAAAGCCTTCAGGATGGAGTTTCTCAAATTATTCTTTTTCACACGCATGTATGCATATAAACATCCTTCCTGCGAACAAATTATACACAAACTGGATCCAGAAGCTTGATATATATGCCAGTGTAAGCTCAAATCTTCTTAAACTGTCTCTAACGACGGTTCTGTTACATTTAACACAACATAATCACTCCATTTTTTCATCTATTTAATCAATCAAAGATCATAACTACACAATTCAAGCCA
>JAOQMM010000006.1:21953544-21963812 GCA_027563515.1 Erythroxylum platyclados
TATATTGGTGAAATACATAATCATTATTATTGTTAAATTAAATCACTTGACAAGTTATTAAAATAATTCATAATTAAATAATTTATTCAATAATTCATAATTAAATAACATATTTATTATAATAATGACCAAGAATAAGAAATCCAAAAAAAGGGGGGGAAAAAAAAAGGTTGCATGCTTATCCACCGCTAGTGCTGACATGTGCTGTATTGTCTTATCCGTTAAAGACCTCGTCTGCGTTCATCTTCATCTACTCTACTGCATTGCAACTTACCAACAGAAAGTGATCGCATAAGTCTACAGTTTCTACGTTTAGTGATATGGGCAAAGGAGGGATGTCAGTTGATGAAGAAGAAAACATGGCCGCTTGGCTTGTTAGTGTCAACACCATCAAGGTTCAAGCTTTCAGGCTCCCTCCTCTTGGTACCTCTCCTCTCGTTGAAAACTCATTTCACTAGTACATAGGTGAATCTGATTTTTGATTCCTAGAACCTTTTTTCCTGACTTATTGGAACTGCTGTTTTAATAACTTGTATCAGGACCTAATGATGTTAGAGTCAGGATGAAAGCTGTAGGTATCTGTGGAAGTGATGTTCACTTCCTCAAGGTAAGCTTCATAACCCGACTTCTGTTATTCTGCAACTAAATTTTCTTACAGTGGTATTTGAATGGTGATCTGTGTTCTTCAGACGTTGAGGCTTGCAGATTATGTCGTGAAAGAGCCAATGGTACTGGGACATGAATGTGCTGGTATTATAGAAGAGGTTGGGACTCAGGTTAAGAACCTTGTCCCCGGAGATAGAGTAGCTCTGGAACCAGGGATCAGTTGCAGCCACTGTTATCTTTGCAAGACCGGTCGTTACAATTTGTGCCCGGAGATGAGATTCTTCGCTACTCCACCTGTTCATGGTTCACTTGCCAATCAGGTCAACGTCTAGGAAACTTAAAATCATACGAAACTTAATGTTTGTATCTTCAACATGTACCGGCACAATCGAATCAGATGAGAATAGATTTCTTGTTGGCTGACAGGTAGTGCATCCTGCAGAACTCTGCTTTAAACTTCCAGACAATCTGAGCTTGGAGGAAGGGGCTATGTGTGAACCTTTAAGTGTCGGTGTTCATGCTTGTCGCAGAGCTAACGTTGGTATAGATACTAACGTGTTAGTGTTGGGATCTGGACCTATCGGTCTTGTTACACTACTAGCAGCTCGTGCTTTTGGAGTACCTAGAATTGTAGTCGTGGATGTAGACGACTACCGTTTATCTGTTTCCAAGAATTTTGGAGCTAATGAGATTGTCAAAGTGTCAACCGATATTCAGGTTTGTTCAATCAATCTATTACACCTGAAACGAGCTAAACCTTTATTTGTTTGCTTCAAGATAGCAAATTTTGCAGGATATAGATGAAGAAGTGAATCTTATACATAAAGCTATGGGAGGCCCAGTAGATGTGACTATTGATTGTGCAGGCTTGAACAAAACCATGTCCACCGCCCTCAGAGCCACCACAGCAGGCGGTAGAGTTTGCCTTGTGGGGATGGGCCATAATGAGATGACTTTACCGCTTACTCCAGCTGCTACTAGGTACTTACTTTGATTACTAACCCACACTCAACTCGGGTACTGGCTTTGGTACCACTTGTAACAGCCCAACTCACGACCCACTTGTGATATTGTCCATTTTGGGCTTGCCCCTCATGGTTTTAAAACACGTCACAAGGGGGAGGTATCCATACCCTTATAAGGCATGCTTCATTCTCCTCCCCAGCCGATGTAGGATTTCACACGAACCTTATACTCACATGGTATATCTAACTTATATGCATTGGCATTGATACTCATAATGACTTAGAATGGTACATCTCCACTTGGATTTAGCTTAGCAACGTTTGCTGGAAATTACTCCTTCCTCAAATAAACCCACCCCAATGTCCTAGTTCAAAGATCACTTTCTTATACCCTTTATTGGCTTGAGAATCATATTGTTTCGTCCTTTTTTCAATTTGATGTCTAACCTTCTCATATAATTGCTTCACTAATTCAGCCTTCCTTATGCCATCTAAACTAGCATACTCATCAATTGGTAATGGTGTTAAATCCATTGGAGTCAAGGGATTAAATCCATACATAACTTCAAAAGGTGAAAAGTTAGCACTAGAATAGACAGAACGATTATAAGCAAATTCAACATATGGCAAACAATCTTCCCAATTATTCAAATTCTTTTGAATGAAAGCACAGAATAATGTAGACAAAGTTTGATTAACTACCTTAGTTTGCCTATCATTTTTTGAATGGCAAGTTGTAGAAAACATTAACTGAGTACCTAGCTTACCCCACAATGTCTTCCAAAAGTAGCTTAAGAACTTGGCATCTAAATTAGAAATAATGCTCTTTGGCACTCTATGATGATGTACTATTTCGCGAAAGAATAAGTCTACAATATGACTAGCATCATCTATTTTATGGTATGAAATGAAATTAGTCATCTTAGAAAACATGTACATAACAACAAAAACTAAATCATTACCACTTTTTTAGCTAGGTAAACTTAAGATAAAGTCCATGGAAATATCTACCCATGGTGAGGCAAGGATCTAGATTTGGACTGTTTGCAAGTTAAACATTTCTCGCGAATTCTTTCTACATCACGTTTATATATGGTCAAAAGAAATGCTTAAAAAGTATATCTAAAGTTTCCGAGCACCAAAATGTCCCATTAGGCCACCTCCATGAGACTCATAAACCAATAACTCCCATAGAGAACAAATACATACACACAATCTATTTTCACAAAATAAAAAAACTTCATGCCTATATAAATCAAGATCAAAAGAAAATAAATGCTTAATGTACTCAAAGCCTAACAATTGAGTATCCAACATAGAGATTAAGGTATACCTGCAAGACAAAGCTTCTGTAACCACATTTTCCTTACCTTGTTTGTACTTGATCACATAAGGAAAAGATTCAACGAACTCTAACCATTTTGTATGGCGTTTTTCAACTTACCTGCCCATCAAATGCTTCAAGAACTCATGATCAGTATGAATGACAAACTTTGGGCTACAAGTAATGTTGCCATGTCTTTAAGGCCCTCACTAAAGCATACATCTGCTTGTCATAAGTAAGTTCAAGGCTACCCCATTTATTTTTTTCACTAAAATAAGCAAGGGGTCGATTTTCTTGCATCAAAATAGCCCCAATACCTATACCTGAAGCATCATACTCAACTTCAAAAGTTTTAACTAATTTAGGTAAAGCAAGTAATAGTGTTGAACTTAGTTTATCTTTAATCAAATTAAATGCTGATTCTTGTTTATTACCCCACTTGAATCCAACATTCTTTTTAACAAGTTCAGTTAATGGTGCTAAAATCTTTAACAAACCTCCTGTAAAAACTAGCCAACCATGAAAGCTTCTCACGTCAGTTATAGATTTAGGTGTAGGCCACTCACGAATACCCCTAACCTTTTCTTCATCAACCTCTATTCCCTTAACACTAACTACATATCCAAGAAACACAATCTGATTAGTGCAAAAAGAACATTTCTTGAGGTTTGCATACAACTTGTCATCGCGTAAAATGCTTAGAACTTTTTAAAAATGTTCAATATGCTCATCTAAGTTCTTACTATAAATAAGAATATCATCAAAGTACACAACAATAAACTTACCAATAAACGCATAGAAGACATGGCTCATCAATCTCAAGAAAGTACTAGGGGCATTAGTTAACACAAAAGACATAACTAGCCACTCATATAATCCATACTTAGTCATAAAGGCAGTTTTCCATTCATCACCCTCTCGCATGTAAATTTAATGATAACCAGACTTCAAATCAATCTTAGAGAAAATATAGGAACCATGCAATTCGTCAAGCATATCATCGAACCTAGGAATGGGATTGGAATACTTTACCATAATTTTGTTGATTGCTCTACAATTAACACACATTCTCCATATTCCATCCTTCTTAGGCACAAGTAGAACAGAAACTGCACATGGACTCAAACTTTCTCTCACATACCCTTTAGCTAGCAACTCCTCAACTTGCCTTTAAAGTTCCTTTGTCTCCTTAAGATTGCTCCTATAGGCTGGTCGGTTAGGAATTGATACACTGGGAATGAAATCAATATGTTGTTCTATTCCCTTAAGTGGTGGTAAACCATTAGGAACTTCATTAGGAAAGACGTCAACGAATTCCAGCAAAAGATACATAGTAGCATTAGGCAAAGATGAGTTAAGATAGTTAGTATTAAAATAAGCCTCTTTGTACAAAACTGCAATCATTGGCTGTTTTGAACAAAAGGCTCTCTTAACCTCACTTTCCTTTTCATAAAAACTTGCTTTTGAGGCTTTTCCTTTTCTTCTTTTTTTTGTGCCTCTTTTTCATATTCAATCTCACTCTTTCTTTCATCACTCTTTCTTTTTTCACATTCAGCCTCATTCTTTCTTTTTTCACACTCACTTTTGATCCTCACTTGATCTTCATATACTTGCTAAGGTGTTAATCGTGCAAGAGTTATAGGTTTCCCATGCATTATAAAAGAGTATCTATTCTTAAATCCATCATATATAACCCTCCTATCAAACTTCCATTGTCGACCCAAAAGCAAATGACTAGCATGCATAGGTATAACATTACAAAGCACCTCATTATGATACCTACCAATGGAAAATGACACTAAAGCTTATTTATTAATCTTGACTTCCCTGTACTCATTCAACCATTGAAGTTTATAAGGTCTAGCATGCTTAGTAGTAGGTAGGTCTAATTTTTCAACCAGAAGATTGCTTGCTACATTAACACAACTTCCCCTATTTATAATCTTGCCACATACCTTGTCCTTGATGTGACAACGTGTGTGGAAGACGTTGTCTCATTGTGCTTCATCCTCCTTGATCACTTGCACATTCAAAGCTCTCCTAGTGACAAGGATTTCACCAGTAACTGGATACACTTCATCATCACTCCCCTCCGATTATGGCATTAAATTCACCTTCGATCTCAACATCAACATCTCCCATCAAAATCATCACTCGCTTATTCGGGCACTAAGATGCAATGTGCCCCCGTCCTAAACACATAAAACATTTAATATCTCTGTTTCTAGAGGTTTGGGAGTTAGACTTATCTTTATCTAGGCTAGAACTAGCATCCTTACTTTTAGATGATTCAGACTTGCTATTAAGATCAACCATATCATCTTTCTTGCTCTAATTTGATTTCCAAGAGGAAGAACTCGATTTCTGCCCGAATGATATTGATTGTTGTTCTTTAAGTTGCTTCTCAATCTTCATGGCCATGTGCATTGTATCCTTCAACTTTAGATAATGTTGCAACTCTACCATATTTGCAATTTCCTGATTTAAACCATGCAAAAATTGTGCCATGGTTACCTTTTAATCCTCCTCCATATTAGCCTTAATCATGGCTATCTCCATCGCCTTATGGTACTCCTCCACACTCTTAGATCCTTAAGTTAGGCCTCCCAACCTCTGATACAAGTCCCTATAGTAATGAGATGGAATGAATCTTCTTCTTATAATAGCCTTCATCTCCTCCCAAGTTTCAATTGGCCTCTCATAATTTCGTCGTCAAACAAGTTTATCCAACCAAACAATAGCATAGTCAGTAAACTCAACAACAACAAGTTTTACCTTTTTCACTTCAGAGTAGTTATGACAATCAAAGACCAACTCTAGTTTCTTCTCCTACTCCAAGTACGCATCAGGATCATTTTTTCCTGAAAATGATGGAATCTTAATTTTAATCTTTCCCAAGTTTTGATCATAATGATCTATCCTTTTCCCCCTTCCACCACCTATATCTTGATCAAATCTATTATTGGCCTCTCCCACATTAAAATCATCACTATCATCTTCCTCCTCATATTCAATATGGTATTGTCACCTTTCTTGTCTATGCATAATTAGAACTTCACGAACTTGATTCCTTTACAAAGTAGTAATGACAGCATCTTGTCTTTCCATCTTGTCCAAGATTTCACCAAATCTAACCTCTATGCTCTTAAAGTGTTAATGCAAAATTTGTTGTTCGAATGTCTCCCCTGCCCTTCCTTCTTTAGCCATTATAGCAATTTGACAAAGAATGACTTTGTAAAGAAAGAAACCTCACAAGTGTTTCGCTCAATAAGTGTTTCACTCTTTTAAGGCTTTTAATTAGAATTAATCACTCTTGCCTTTTACCACTCAATTCACTTAAATTAGTTCTTTAAGGAACTAAAGAAACTTTGATCAAAAGCTATTACCTTGCAATGCATACCCAACTTATCCAAAGAACTCAACCATATTAAGGAACAAAGAAAATAGGATAAGGGTAAGGGCTTAAATAATGAAACTGGACAAGATAGCGAAGAAAAGAAGATGAAACAAAGATGAATCAAAGAAAAAGATACTAATTTCATATTTCAGATAGGAATAAGCAAATCTAGTACTTCCCTTTTTGCTCAACTCAAATTTTCCCTTTTTTACAAAAATTGAGCCTCCACTATTTTCTTCTTCTTTTTTATTTTATTTTATTCTTTTCTTTTGTTTTTAAAAAGGGGAGTTGATTTAAGCCATGCAAAAACCATGCCATGGTTGCCTCTCAGTCCTGCTCCATATTAGCCTTAATCATGACTATCTCCATCTCCTTGTGGTACTCCTCCATACTCTTAGATCCTTAGGTTAGGCCTTGCAATCGTTGGTACAAGTCCCTATAGTAATAAGATGGAATGAATCTTCTCCTTATAATAGCCTTCATCTACTCCCAAGTTTCAATTGGCCTCTCACAATTTTGTCTCCTAGTCAAAAAAAGTTGATCCCACCAAAAAAATAGCATAGTCAGTAAACTCAATAGCAGCAAGTTTTACCTTTTTCACTTCAGAGTAGTTGTGACAATCGAAGACCAACTCCACTTTCTTCTCCCACTCCAAGTATGCATTAGGATCATTTTTGCCCGAAAATGAAGGAATCTTCATTTTAATGTTTCCCAAGTTTCAATCATAATGATCTATCCTTTACCTCCTTAGACCACCTTTATCTTGATCAAATATGTTATTGGCCTCTACCAAATTAAAATCATCACTATCATCTTCCTCCTCATGTTCAATATGGTACTGTTACCTTTCTTATCTATACTCAACTAGAACTTCACGAACTTGATTCCTTTGCAAAGCAACAATAGCAGCATCTTGTCATTCCATCTCGTCTAAGATTTTACCAAATCTAACCTCCATGAACTCAAAGTGTTGACACAAAGTTTGCTGTTCGAATCTCTCTCCTGTCCTTCCTTCTTTAGCCATTATAGCAATCTGAAAAAGAATGACTTTGTAAAGAAACAAACCTCACAAGTTTTTTGCTCAATAACTGTTTCACTCTTTTAAGGCTTTTAACTAGAATGTAATCACTCTTACCTTTTAACACTAAATTCCCTTAAATTAGTTCTTTAAGGAACTAAAGAAACTTTGATCAAAAGCAATTACTGTTGTGCAAGTTTTACTTCTAATAAAACCCCCAATATTCGTAAGTATACAGATCATAAACTTGTAGTATTAAAGGTGTTGATCCTACGAGGAAACAGTTAGAATTAAGTGAACCTAACTTTGTCTAAGATATTAGGATATGAATTGAATGAAAATAAAATATTAGAATTTTAAAACAATTAAATGAAACTAAGCAAATAATCAAATAACAAATGAGCTACCATTAATATGTGAGGAACATCAAGGATGAAGCATAGGATTCATTCTATCATTATTTTACTCCCTAACCGCTATAGATTCAATTATGTGTTGATTATAGATCTTCTAAGGGATTGAATACTCATTCTCAAGAACTAATCAATTAAACTTAATTGATTAACCCTAATTGATTACGAAATTCTAGATTTTGCCACCTCTCGATTCACAAAATCTACCTAGTGTTTTTAACTAGTTCTTAAGTGATCTATCGAACAATCGGGTTTTCACATAAGATCTCTCTTTATATGATTACCAATTTGATATTTGGGAGACTTATTAGGTCACTAACTCTCATTGCATAACCTAATCGGATTACTTTTGACTCACTCTCTCGATTTATTATCGAAGTATTAGCATAACCAAACATCACAACACAAGAAAGTTGAATTGAAATCAACAACAATCAAGTCACAAAACAACTCAAGAACAAATCCAAATTTGATAATTAGAGCATCCTAAAAGTGAATAACATATTCAAATCCAAGTTCCATATAAAATTTAATGAAATAAACAAAGGAAGTGGAAAGAAAGAATTTGATTTGAACTCAAACTTGAAATATAGAATTTCTGGATTGCTCTTCTTGCTCCTCCTTCTTGCTCTCTCACTTTGGAAGAAGGTGGCTCTCTTTTTTGAGTGTTTTATGTTCTTAAATAGTTCTTAAGGCTTCTAGGGTTTACCCACTTAATTTGGTTCCAAAAATAGCCCCAAAACATTAAAATTACAAAAAGACGTGTGTGCTGGAAAAGCTGAAATTCACTAAATTGTTGTCTGTGCTCTCTAACAATCGTGGCAAGACAAGTCATGATCGTGACCTGCTTCTATACTTCCAGTTCTTCTCTTTTCTTCTCTTTTCTGTTTCCAAACACTTAAACACAAATCACACACCTCTTGAAACATAAAATTAAGATCCAAACCATGCTCAAAACCACACAAACACTTAGAATATAAATGAAAACTAATAATAACATAATTCTAAACCTATATACATGATAATCATCTAATAAATACTCAAAAGCACACTAAAACATCTATCAAAACATAGTATAATTTACACCTATCAATTACCTTGCAATGCATACCCAATTTATCCAAAAAAGCTCAACCAAAGTAAGGAATAAAGAAAATAGGACAAAGGTAAGGGCTTAAATAATGAAATTGGACAAGATAGCAAAGAAAAGAAGATGAAACAAAGATGAATCAAAGAAAAAGATACTAATTTCAGATTTCATATTTCAGATGGGAATAAGCAAATCAAGTACTTCCCTTTCTGCTCAACTAAAATCTTCCTTTTTTTTTTATAAAAACTGAGCCTCCACTATTTTCTTCTTTTTTCTTTTCTTTTCTTTTCTTTTCTTTTGTTGTACTTCCTCTCTTTTTTTCCAACAAATCACAACTGAGACAATCAAAAGAAGTGAGAAGGACAGATATCAAACAATAAGAAAGAGCAATCAATTTAGAAAATTAACAAGATGATTAGATTTGCAAAGTTTGAGAAGGACATAAGAGAAAAGATTGCGACCAGAAAACAACCATATTTGCAAGATTTGCAAGGAACGTGTATGGAAAAATAAAACTAGATTACAAGATTTGCAAGAAATATGTATGGAAGAAAACAACCAGGATTTGCAAGAAACGTGCATAGGAGCCAGATTTGCAAAATTTGAAAGAAACATGTCTGGAAGAAAACATCAAAAGGAATAAGAAACGTGAAACAAAATAAGTAATACATACCAAACTGATTTAGAATAGCCCAAGCTCTAATACCAATTGATGTGAACCCCGTAAATTAAGATCTAGGAACCCATAAACAAGTTGTTGAACTTGAAATGAATTTCCAGAAAAGCTAAATCAGTTATGTTTTCAAGAAAAAAAAAACCTTGACCATTGTTTAAAGAAACACAAGCCAAAGTTATAAAGAAGAATATTGACACCACACTCTAGGAAAAGAAGAGATTGAGAGTGCTAAGTCAGATGAATGCCACATGGAATAACCTTGATAAGTTCCAATTTCAATGAAGAACTAATAAAGTGAATAACCTCACCAATTTCGGAAAACAAATTCCAATCTCAATTCTTGTACAAAGGTGACGATTATATAGGCTAAAGAAAACCTTAATCTATGTTCTAGCAATGATTTATTCCCAAAAATAAGGAAATCCTTAAGATTTAGGAAAGCCTTTTCAAAACTGAATCCTAAAGCCAAATATAGAAAGTGGACCTTTAGGAACCCCAAATCAGTTAAAGATCTCCCGAAATCATCAAAATAACATAATCTTCTAATTAGGCTAAACAAACAACTGATTAGGCTTATTTAATGCGTGAATTAAGATGATAGGGTGATTGATCTCTCCAAACCCAAATCAACTTCTATTATTACTTGTTTAGCCCGAGCATCTTCAATTAGCCCATTAAGAGCTTCCTTCATCCTTTTAGCTTTAACTAGGCTTGTCAATGGGCCGGGCTGGGCCTGGGCCATCAATGGCCAGGCCCGGCCCTACCAAAAATAATCCCGG
>JAOQMM010000006.1:22008061-22020801 GCA_027563515.1 Erythroxylum platyclados
ATCTCTAAATTCCTAAAAGGTAAATATTACATATTTAAAAGTTTAGGCTAAATAAAAGAGACAAATGCTAAAAGATCTATGAGAATGATAAATATTTATTTACAAGAGATCTTTATTGCGGGTTATGTCTTTTGGTAATTTCAATATTATTATATTATTCTTAATCACTTTCTCTCAATTTTTCTGAGGCTTTTTTTTTCTCTCTTAGAGTTTCTAAATACAATTTTCTCGCATCCTATCTCTTCTTAACATGTCCAAATTACCTAAGTCTTGTCTCTCTTAATTTTTCAATAATTCATAGAATTAAAAAAATTAAAGATTTAGAGATTTTTTTAAAATGGTTAGTTATAAATTCATTTGTTTTAATTATTTGAAAGTTAATTTATGTAAGATTAAATTTGATTATGTTCATTCGATCAATATTTATATTTTGCCAAAAAATGATTAAATTAAAGAGTAAGGAAGGTAATATTATCATCTTGAGTATTTACAAAACTATCATATTTAACTCTTCAATTAGAGCAATATAAAGAGTTTAAGAAAACCTACACAATCCTTCAGAAAAAAAAGTATAAATATAGTTTCTAATCATTACAACTAAAAATAAATTTCACACCACATTGAAACACATGCTCTGAATGGATATAACAAACCAAAAACTTAAAAGGCAAAAAGTATTTTCCATTAGAGAAACATCTATATTAATGGAAATATTACTAAAAGAGATGAAATGTTGCCAAAATATAGTGGAAAACCTTCAAATTAAAGCAAGTAACTAATGCAGAAAGTGCCAGACAATGGGTTCTTAATTACCTGGGCAATTCTATAATAGCAGACACAAAGTACAAAACCTGCTTACTGGTTTACTGTTTTTTGCATATATGTGGCCCTGGTAAGCAGTAATTATGCAATAAAGACACACACCGAAAAGAGATAAGTCTTCATTTAATTACACTTTCCCACATAATATATAAGTGTAGGTGAGTATCTACTTTGAAACCAACTTGTGAAACTGAACTCTATCTCTTCTCGGAGAATCTACTGCAGAAAACACTGTCAACTGAACCTGACAAGTGTTTTTCGTTCTTCGATGGAACCTGTCAAGTGCTTAAAACATTAGTTTAAGCCATAGTTTTACTTTGGACCAGTGAGCTTTTTCTCAACATTCAGCAGTTCAAAAAATGCAGTCAGGTCAGGTTCAGGTTGGTGCTGATAGAGAAGATGATGTCCAAATCTGTATTATCCAATTTGTAAGTATAGTTCTATGTCCAATGCTTATTATTTTGATAAATATATTAATATTATAGTTGTTTAAACAATCATGAAGTCTATTCTAATATTTTTAACCATAGCATAGTGTATCAAAATTGTCATGATTGATCTATGCCTTTGTATGTAATTTAAGTATTGAGTATCTTTTTATTTTCCTAATCTAGATGAAATCAAGATTTAAAGTTGGTAGTTTATCGTTAATATAACTAATTTTTAACGACTACCGAATAACGACAAATAAGCTCTTTTAATTAGTATACATTTGAATTTTTTTGTCGTATTCTAGATACGATCAAAAGTTTATTAAACGTATATTGATTGGTCTTAAAGTACGTATATTTTAATATTTTCTATTTTATAGAATACATATATTTCATTATTTTATTTTAATCTTATATTTTAATCAATACAATATATTTACCTAACAAATATGAAAGAAAAAACTCTTTTTAGACATTCTTTAATTCTAGCATTTTATTAATGAGTAATTATTTCCAACAATAGAACTTAAACAACTTTCTTTCTTTACAAATCCAAATTTGGTTATATTAAAATTTTAAATCACATATCATACAAATTGGTGGCCCTCCCATGTTTTCTCAACACTGTTTAATACTTAACTATGACCCAAAAAAAAATTTTCATACACAAATATTGTTAAAAAATCTAATTAAGAACAATTACTTCCAAGTTTTCATAATTTATTAAATCCCATTTGATATTTGGAATATATATACATTCATCAAAAAACACTATTTATAAGAGTCTGTTAATTCTGGTTAAATGCAGTAAATGTGAACTCCAGATTTTTTCACATCATTAGACAGGATTTTGTGTTGACTTCTGCCTCTATGTTGAGTTCATACTAAACTAGACTAATTTAGCAATGAAGACCCTTGTAAATTCATCTCCACTTCAACATTTAATCCAGAAAATGAAACCATCCGAGTGAAGAGAAACAAAACACACAGAGGTTAAGATAGTTTTAGGAAAAGCATAAAAGGAGGAAACTGCAGAATTTCTATATATCGAACAGGTGTCTCACTAGCTATATATTAAGAGTTGTAAAACAACTGTAACTCCAGCTTTCTGCTCTTTTTCTCTACACTTGAGTCAGTGGTTACTCGGGTACAAAGTTTCTTGTCCATGTCTGAGAGTTTACAAAACATGGGTCGTGAGAGGTCTGTGCCTACTCCATCTTTCAAGACCACTTCGTCTCTCTTGAAGATCCAAATACTGGTTGTGGATGATGATTCTACTTCTCTTGCAATCGTTGCATCTATGCTTAAAACTTACTGTCCTAGAGGTATATATATGTGAAGATACATATACATCTCATGTTCTTTACCAGATTGTTGTGCGTTTCCCCATTTAGATCAGGACACTGCAGATACTGCTTGAAGAGACCGACATCTGTTTCTTTAAATCCAACATTTTCTATGAAAGTTTGTGAATTTTTTGGAAAACCTTTTCGATTTCTGTGGATGATTTCAACTTGTGTTTGGTTGTTTACATGGATTCAAATGGTCACTGACAATGATCTGATGAAGGTTTGCATGCATGTTTTCTTCATTTGATCCATTACTTTCTGCTGTTGTTGATGATAATTTTAGGAACTGAGAATCATCAAAACATACTACAAATTTACTTCCTTTTTTCCTAAAAAGAAAGCAACAAAAATTTTTCTTTTTGTCCCTTTTTTCTTCAAAATTGTTCATTTTGTATTTTTACAAATCTATTTCTTTTTATTAGCATAATTTTTTATAGAACTTTATAAAGTTTATGCTTAGATTTAATTACTTTTACACTTAATTCACATGTCGTATTCTTCTCTAATCTAAGTTAAAATATCCCATAAATTTAATCAAAATATTCAAAACTTTTGAAATTTTATAATTTTTGTATTCGGGAAAAAATTTTCTTTCATTTTATTTCATTTACTTTCCTCGTCTTACTCCGATTTAAAATAATTTTGTTGATAATTTAAAATCTTATTACTTTAATAACTCTTAATTTTTATTTTTCTTACTGCTTTCGATTAAATAACAAAATTATTGCATTTAATTATCTTATTTTAATAATTGTCCTAATTATTTGTTCGAATACTTTTTCTCGTTATATTTATTTTTAATTATCTTCATACATATATATCAATTTTAATAACTTATTAAAAAAAGAAATTAGACTAGGACTCTTAACTCACATCGTGTATAGCCAACAAACAGAAGTCTATAGTAATCTATAATTAGACATTAATTGTCACAATAAAACAAACTTTACATTAATTAGAAGCTTTAATTGATTTATCATGTAAATTTCTATTCAAGCTTCTTAATTTAAACCTGACACAAAATATTATGGAATTGAATTAAGTACTTAACCTAACTTCAACCCAACACTGAATAATGTATATATAGAGCTATCCCTACACTTACTTGGCCAATCCTCATTCCTTTGGTTAGAGCTCAATCAGTTTCAATGGAAGTAGTCATTCTGCAATTAGTATGTCATTACTAAATAAAAAGGTTCGTTCTTCCTTCATCTCTTACATACATCTCTTAACATATATGTCTAAGCACTCTTAAGAAAGAAAAAGGAAATTTAGTTCTCATCTAATAAAACATTACCTAAGCTGAACTTATGATGTCTGTGTGACCAAAACCTTGTTTCTTGTCTTCATGTTTTTCCTATTCAAGTCTAACCCACCTTACGAACCTTGGAATATCACAATGAACGTTACATGCATGCATATGCAAAGTCTATTTTGGAAAAATTATTATTCTGTTACTTCAATTAATTAATATATGTAATATCATTCATTTCCCTTCATCTATTGTGTTGGATAGAGAAATTAAAGTATGATTTGAATTCGATATATGCATAATCATCATGTCCTTTTTGATAAATTTGAGATTCCTTGAAGTATGTTTAGATCCAAAGCTCGAGTTATTGGTTGTTACTGTAAGGAGTCCATTGGATGCTTTGTTACAACTTCGGTTGCACCGAGGCTTCTTCGACCTGGTTGTTACTGATCTTTACATGCCTGTGATGAATGGTATTGAACTTCAACAACACGTGAATGAAGAGTTTGATCTTCCTGTTGTCAGTAAGTATAATGATCTCAATACAAAAACTTGAGTTTTCTTCACTGTTTCATACGATTTAACTCTCTTGTTATGATGCAGTAATGTCCTCTGATGATAAAGAAAGTGTGGTAATGGAGTGTTTAGAGAGTGGAGCATCCTTTTATATGATGAAACCAGTTAACCAGAACGGTCTCAAGAACATTTGGCAATGTGCAGTGACATCGAAGCAAGGAAAACCTAGTGCCGTCATGGAAGGAATACCCTCATTAGGCGAGAAAGTTCCCATTGAAGACATAAATTGTTCAGCTTCTGTGACCCAAGAAAGGCGCGATGTGAAGGGATCTAAGAAGAAACTGAAAAGGAAAGGTAACAGAGAAGATGAAGATGGAACTACGACCGCGACAGCCCCCAAAAAGCCCAAGGTGGTTTGGACTAACTCACTCCATAACCGGTTTCTTCATGCCATAAGCCACATAGGGTTGGACAGTAAGTAGTGCTGTTTTTTGCTTAACTTGAACATGATTTCTTTAGCGGAAGTGTTCATTTCTTAACTTGATAAACGTTTTCTTTTCATTTTTGGTCCATTCAGAATCTGTTCCCAAGAAGATTCTTGAGTTCATGAGTGTGCCCGGACTCACGAGAGAAAATGTTGCTAGTCATTTACAGGTACGATTCCATGACTTTCAGACTTTCTCATATGATTTTCTTTCTAAAGTTTCTTATTTTAATTACAAAACATTATATTATATTACATTTTACTTTACTTGTCTTTTTTAAGCTTATCAACACTATAAGATAACTTTTTATTAATTTTTACTAAAATTTTAATGTTTATTTGATAATCCAATTTTTTATAAGAATTATCCGTAATAATGACTTTTTAAAATGAATAAAAATTTATGATTACATTTTAAAAAATAACGCATAAATTATAATGCTTAAAATTTTAAAGATTAACATGATAATAATAAGCATAGTTAACCCATATTATCATATTCTCTAGCTTAAGAAAGTCCTTAAACATATATTCTATTTCACTTCTCTAACTCATAAACTATGTCCACATCATAATCTTTAATTTCTACACTATTACAAGTGGTTATTGTTATTTACTAGCCTGATGAAGAAACATGTTAAATTCTTTGCAGAAATATAGGATTTTCCTGAAACGGGTTGCTGAGAAAGGGAATAGCGCAATACCAAACGACTCGTCAGAGAAGGACCTGAGGTCGACCTTCGCCACTGGACATGCTTCTATGATGCTTCATGGCTTGGAACAACAAAAACAACAACAGTTTCCTGAACTTGTAAGCATGCAGAAAATGGGAGCTCCGATCCAACCAGGACGTCGAGAAACTGTTTCTTTATCACTTGATAGCCCCAACTTCACTTCCCTGAACTTTCCTAATCATCATCAACTTCCAGTGCCCCTAGATCAACAACAGATTCCAACTCTACCAAGTCCTGACAAAATCTGTAACAGTCCATCTGCTTCAGGAATAGATGGTGTGGTAGCTGTCAACGATTCCTCTCCATACCTGAACAATGGACAAGGTAACTATATTAAAACCGAAATGATCGGTGATGGACTGGGACAAAAGAACTTCAATGCAGGTGAAATGTTAAGTGGTATCACTGGATATATAAATTGGAACGCCAACGATGTTTCCTCTAGTGTTCAATCAATGGGGGATGGTTCTTTCAGTTATGTGGTTCAGACAGGGAGTGCGATTCCTGACCAATTCTCAGCATCCCTCACTGGCACTAATCCTCAAAGCAGTTCGATCTTGCCGTCAATTACAGAGAATCCAGATGGCATTGGAAATGGACCTGAAGACCTGGACTTTTTCAACTTAATCAGCGATGGATCTACCTTGGATGACATTTTAAACCACATGCAGGTGAACAGTGACTTTGATGAAATTCTATCTCACACCACAGCTCCTTATCAGGTAATCTGCAGATGACATCCGCTAATTCATACATTCTTTTAAGATCATGACACTACAGGACTCTTGTTTTGTTAAGTTGATTGGTATTTTCTTATGTCTAGCAACAAGCTGCACAAGGTTTCCTGAACTCAAACTTCCCCGCAAGTAACTCAAACCAACCTGAAGTCAGCTTCTCTGCAAGCAATTCATATCAAGCTCAAGTCAACGATACTCCTTCCAGTGGACTTTCGGATCCTAACTCATATCAGCAACTCACTGCTTGGAATGATCAACACTCAGTCCAGGCACGTCCCTATTTCACATGTTCCTAAGCATAATCAGAAACCTGAAGTCTTTAATTAAACCTTCTGCACTTACACATTCACAAGCTATGAAATTTGAAGTTCACACTTCTCTGTTACATATCTTTATTATGTATAGGTGCAAGGTGGAGGAGGGATGAACTTTAATGGAAATGAAAATCTAGTGGATGCTTATCAACCTAGCTTTATCCAGGTAAGAATCCTTAAATCTCCCAATGAATAATAGTTGTCACCTGAGTCGGTACTTGGGATTCACTTATTATATGTATGTGAACCAACAGGACCCTGCAATTATCCTGGATGCTAAACTCGACGGAATGGATTCAGCAGATAATGCAACAGAAGGGATTCAGATTCAGGCATGTGGCTTAGCTATCCAAGTTTAATCCTTTCTAGCTCTAAGAGTAAGCTAATTTTCTAGTCTGCAACTTGATGAAAGCTACGTTTACTTCCTTTTTTCTTTAATCTGCAGGATTGGAACGACGGGTTCTTCAATTCCTTATTTGATGATGACATCTTCTGAAGAGAAGGCCTTGGAACTATCATACAAGGGCTTTGGAGGAGAAGTTTTGTAAAGTTGGTTTAGAATGAGTAGTCGAGAGACTCAGGCTTTCTATTGCTTTAGTTTGTAAAGAACTCATGACAGTTCTTGGAACTTGAGTATGGAGTTTCAGATAAAGACTAGGCGTTGGAATAATCTCCATGTACAACTAGCACATATGAACATTCTTCTTTATATTAAATCTTTCAGAAATTTCAAAGCAAATCCAAGTTAGATTTCTTGCTTTCAAGCCAAAAAGATTTATGGTCTGTTTGGTTCATCTGCTGGAATAGATAAAGAATGGAATGGTTATTCTTTAAGAATAGAATAGATGAGGAATAGAATGAGAATATGTATTACTTTGTTTGGTTTACTGGTAAAGAATTTCTATTCTAGTGTTTGGTTTGAAAATGTAAACTTGGAATGACAAAGGAATAAAGAACCAAAAGACCAAATTATCCATTATATTATTATTATTATTATTAATTTTTTATTCTTATAATTTATTATTATTATTATTATTAATTTTGTATTTTTATAATTATTTATAATAATTATTATTCTTATTATTCTTATTCTTATTATTAATTTTATTATTATTATTATTATTTATTATTAATTTTCTTCTTCTTATTATTATTCTTATTATTAATTTTTTATTCTTATTCTTATTATTATTAATTTTCTTCATTATTTATATTATTAAATTTCTTCTTATTATTCTTATTATGAAGTGTGAAGATGAGAGCAAGAGGAACAAGGATATTTCAGTACTCATTTGCGTAATGTTTATTCCGATGTTGCCCAGAATAGGTAAACATAAGGGGATGTCTTCTTTAGCTATTCCCCAAGTTCTAGGAATAATTAAACCTGGGAATAGCTATTCTAACTCTTTTTTTCTAACCAAATACAGGAATAAGTAATTGTCAGAAATACACTAGGAATAGAATACCTATTCCATTGAACCAAACATGCCATTAGGGCATAGTGATTTCAAAGAAATTGGCTAAAGCAAATTGGTGAATTTAAGTGCCTTTATCGTATTAATGTTTCTAATTCAACAAATATGGTCTCAATATGCATAATAAAAGCAAGTTCCAGAATTATTCTACTATACAATGATAACACACTGAAAGAATAATAAGAGCTTTAAAATTTTGAAAATTTGCTCTTTAGGCTCGAAATCTCAAGAAAAAAAAAGGGTATATGTGTGTAAATAATATACACTTTCATTCAACTTGAAAATTTCAATGATTATGAAGAGTATGACTTAGAAAATAAATTTCATTCTAACCATATCCTTTTGCACACCAATTCAAATCAATATTCAACTAGGACATATAGTATTCATAGACAGATTTTAACCAATTCAAGATATCAATTAATAAAACTTATAACTAGGATTGTAATAAACTTGAAGAAATCAGTTAAATGTTCATTAAACTCATCCTCATACTTAAAGTTGTACATTGTCCCCAATGTTCACAATATAAGCATTTATAAAAAAGTGAGAGAGTTTAGTGATACTTTCCTGACTATGACGATTTCTCTGATTATGATCCATCCAATATGAAACTAACATCCTAGCAAAATATAAAATAAAAGGATAAAAAGAAACAAAAGAAATAACATAACAGAAAATAAAATCTTATACTAATATGAAGGCAAAAACAAAATAATATAGGAATTGAAATAAAATTAAGACAAACTCATGGATTGCCTCCCATGCAACGCTTCTTTAACATCAGTAGCTTGACGTAACATTTATGCTCAACTTGAAAACTCGTTTCCACTGATGACTTAGAAAAAGAACTAAAGCTAGTTAAAATAAAATAGAAGAATGAAAAGAACTATGAACGATCAATCAAACTAATTCAATGACACTAAATTATTTCTCAAAAGATAACCTAAGGTTATATGAACTCACCTCAAAAAATGTATGACAATCCTAATCACACTAAGAGAGTTTCTTAAACACATTAAGTAATCGATGATAAAAATGAGATTGTAAGAGAGTAGTGTACCATAAAGAGCAAAAGACATCAACTATCAAAAGGGAAGCATGAGATGACTATCGTCGCAGGGAGATTGCAGTAAAGTAATCGTAATGTAGTATGAGAGCATTAATAATTTAGGATATTAAGCTTTGTGTTTAAAATTTAATTGGATATTGAACAAATGAGTTGAAAAAAAAGAGACACATGTCAGAACGTGGCATGTTAAAAAATTTGACATGGTTAGCCACGTCAACAACATTAACAAGAAATTTAACGTCAGGTTATTTTAGCAACAAATTAAAAGATGGAATATTTTAGCGTCACTTTTAAAATTTGTGCTAGTATTACAAAATTGAGTAAAGTTTGGTTTTTTATAATTAACCCTTCAATATATGTGCAAGTAAAATGTTTAGGACCTTTCTAACAAGGATAACACATTCCAAAGTACTTAACCTTTTGAGAATTTTTTAAATTTAGTTTCAAACTTATAAAATTTTTAATTAAGTGATCAATTATTTATAATGTTAATAACTTAATTCATAATATTAGTTCTATCAGTATTTCATTGATTTGGCTAACATAACTTTTTTTTTCTATTTATGACATGTAGGCACCTACATAAAAAAAATTAATCGTCAATTAATCTTTCATGTGAACTGAAACACTAACCCATAACCTCTTTAGGACATTGGGTTAGGTATTTTAGTCGATGTGAATGATCGGTTGATAATTAATTTTCTCTGTAGATTTTATATGTCATAGATTAAAAAAAACTGATATCTAAATTAACAAAATCTTAATAAAATTAACGTTTTGAATTGAGTTGTTAAGTTTATAAAAAAATTAGTTACTTAATTAAAATTTTTTAAAAATAGACATTAAATTGAAAAAAATTTAAAAGATTGGACACTTTATAAAATGTTATCCCTTCGTAATAATACCACATCATGTGCTTTTGGAAGCAAGGAAATTTTCTTTATGATCTTTCTCGGAAAATCTCCATTGAAACTTTCAAGTTTGTGTGCATTGGAATCTCATTCTTGAAATCAGAGATTTTAAACCTATTAAAATTGATATCTAGGACTAGGAGGTGGTCCAAAATTTTTATTGAAGTTTTTAGGCTCAATTTCAGCACTAAATTGGGATAGAATTTTGAGGTTCGAAATCCGCACACGTGGCCCATTTTGATGCAATATCCCTTTGATCCCACGTGAGAACTTCATCGCCACCGTGACTCTCTAATCTCTATGTCACTCCATTAAGACCCGTCGCTTTATCATTGGGGCATGTTGGTCTTACCTGCTTTACTCTCTGTTTACCACAAATAGGAATATATATTAGGAGAATATCGAAATCTTTAATTACTTTCGATTAGTGTGCTTGTGCGTGGTGACTATTGACTAATTGCCTATTTGGTGTTGTTTTAGGGGTTTTGAGATTAGAGCTTGAAAGGGTGACTTTTATGTCTCCTAGTGCCACACACTCTAGCATGGAAGTCTTGGGTTTGCCAACGGCTGACCGAACGATTCACATGACGGATGGAATTCGGTGCTACTTGGAAACTTTTAGTTGGACTGGTAGGGGTGTGATTATTGTAATTTCAAAAACATTTGTGCAAAAATGTGGAACTAATTTTCTTCAAAGTACTTTTATTGTGAATTGGATTCTTCAAAAGCATTGTTTACTTGAACCAACATATTTAATATACAAAGTTTCTCGCTTTACAGTGATTTAAAAAAATTTATATCATACACAATCTTTTCTTTATAAAAAGTGACTATTTTTGTAACTACGTTAAAGTTATAAAAGAGTAGTTTTAGTAGTTCTCAAAAACCCATATGCTCAACAGGACGGAGACCCTGCTCAGGAAGCGGCCTCATCATCACAAACTAGATCATGGCGACCTCCCCAGCGGGGTAGCATAAAACTTAACGTAGATGGAGCAGTCAGCCCGTCCAATAGCTTAGCCACCGTAGGGGGCTTGCTGCGGGACCATAATGGCGCCTGGATAAATGGCTTTGCTATTAACCTTGGACAGAGACCGGTCCTCCACACAGAACTTTTGGGAATCTATTATAGGTTGCAATTTGCCTGGGGACAGAGATTTCGCTAGATCTGGGTAGAATCAGATTGTGAAGTGGCTATTAATCTTATTATTAATGGTAGCCAAGACCCTAGCATTACGCCTATCGTCTATTGTATTCAGGAGCTTTTGAGACTTGACGGGGACATACACTTACAGTTTATGAAGCTAGATGATTTTCCTTCTGCAAACATGATGACAGAAGGAGCTGACAACGACTATATTCTGGAAATGGAAAGGAGAAAATGGAGGGAAAGTAAGGATGACATAAATACCCTTAAAGAGAACAAAGGTACTCTGAATAGGAGGGAAGAGGCCAAAAAAAGGTAGAAGGTAGGGAAACAGGAATCAATGGAGATGGAGGAGATGTCAGTTTTATTTAAGTGGTAAAATGACGAAGTTACATTTAATTTAGGGAAAACCAATCCTAAAGTAAATTTTTTTTAATCCAATACTAAAACTTTTAAAATTTTCATTTGAGTGATTAATCTTTTAAAAATTTAACAATTCAATTCAAAACGTTAGCTTTTAGTAATGTGGGCAATAGATGAACATTTATGTGTTATTTAGTAAACATATCACATCATCAAAAGTAACTTTCTTAACTAAATTTTTAAGGTTTTAAAAGGTTAATCACTCAACTGAAAATTTTAAAAGCATGAACACTGAATTGAAAAAAATCTTAAAAGGTTATATATATTTTTAATGTGTTATCCCTTTAATTTAAGTATCTAAACTCTTGAATTCGAACTTTAATTATATTTAAGTGTTAGACGAGTGATTCTAAGTTACTACTAAATATTTAAAATTTTATTTAATATTTATTTAAAAGGTAATGAAAGTTAAATTTTTTTAGAAAACTTTGAATCTTCATATTTGAGGTGAATTTTTCACGTAAATCAAACAAAATAATAAAAGAAAATCTAAAACAATAAAAGACACTAAAACATTTATATCAAGAATAAATAAATGATAAATTATTAATTTTGAAGATAAACTATCAATTAGATTTTTAAAAAATTTGTAAAAATTGTAATAATCCTTGATTTTTTAGGTTAATATATATTGTGTATAAATAGAAGTTTCATTTTATATAAAAATTGACAAAAAATACAAATTGTTTTTTTCTATTCAACTCCTAATATCAATATGCAACTAAATAGAGCATAGTATCACGTATCCCCTCGCTCTATTTTTTTAATATTTTCCCTTTCTTATTACATTTATTATTTCTTAACTTTCTTTTTCATTATTTTTAAACTGAGAGCAGACAATTTTAAAATTTAATGCTCTACATAATATCTTCAAAGAAGTACTTCTTGAAGTCATCCATACTAGTCTCTTGCAGACATATTGCAACTGCTAACGATCCATCACCTTCAGGACCTGGCAAAAGCAACGAGTCCCCATCAAAGTTATGAGTTCCAGGACCCATGTAAACCTCCTTTCCCCACCCAAAATCCAGCCCGTAGATCGGTAATGTCACCCAACTAACCACCCCAAGATT
>JAOQMM010000006.1:22033260-22047084 GCA_027563515.1 Erythroxylum platyclados
AAATCTCTCTAATCCATTAGATATTTTTTATTTTAATTTTGGTTAAATTTAAGCAATGTTGGAAATTACTTCCTCATAAATATTATGAATCATAATAATTTCATGATTTATAAAATTATAATTTTTTTACTAAAAAATGAATAGATGATTTTTGTTACCAACTTTGTGAATAAGGGTCCAAATTGTTTTATGAGAATGCTATAATAAAAAATTATTTTGAACAATTAAAAAAAGCTTTTATAACAAATGGGATAGTTCTTGGACAATGTATTTTATCCATCTATAATCAAGGCAAGCCTAGCCTATTCTTTCTGACTCCAAGATCTTTATCTTGAAGTTGACTTATTTCTCCCAAAATTATAATGATTTAATCCTCTTTATGATTAAGAAGTAAACAAAGAATCAGAGAAAGAAGAACAAGTTGCCCTTCCAACTTGCAACGTCAATTCATTTCAGAGTCGCAATGAAGACTCGTTGATTGATCATTCCACTTGATGATACACTTGGACCACTTAGGTCTACTACCTTTGAATATGATAATCAACTTATAAGTCAAGTGCACGTAATTAATCACTTAATAAGTAATCATCTAATTAAAACTAAACATGTCAAACCCTTTTAATGGCTTTTACCTTAAGCTTGTAATAGCATTTCGTGATCTATAATCCGAAAGACTGGGACCTTCTAAGGATGACTTAGTTTCATTAATTCATGTCAAAGTCGATGTCTTAGGACGAAGACAGAGAGACTAAGGCTCTGGCTTTGTGGTTTCGTTGACTGCTTATGTTTAGGTTAAACTCATACCGAACCAATCAATGTCTCAATACTATGACAGGTCTTAAAACCTTTGACGTGATCAAAGTTCTCTAACCGTGAAAAATGGGGCAGACTGTTCATTGAGTTGACTCGTGCAAGACTCTTGCATGCAGTATATGTATTTACTACAAGTTGAGTATTGAGAACTGATTTTTTTAATAAATAATATTTGATAAAAGCAATACGAAGGTTGCGTATATTGGTGGCCCTCCTCCGACCTTCGTAAAGCAAAGAGCCTTGTGCATTGGATATGTTAAGTTAAGTTGATAAAAGCAATATTTTAAAAATCACAACACAAATTAAATGGATGAAATAAGAAATTTAAGATTTAAAAGTTTAAGTAATATTAGAATGTTATAAAATCAGTATATAGTAAATCTATTTTGGTTTAAAAAAGAAAATAATTTTTTCTTTTTAATTGATTGATACCAAATAAAATATTTTGAAAATAAGAAATAAAATGGGTGGTTCAAAAAGGTCCTCGATTCTACAAGAAGGCTTATGTTTGTCTTCTATCAGGCGCATCATCTCTGACTGAGTCAACTTTAGCTCAATTATATAAAAGTTTATAGACGAGATAAAACTAAAAAATTTGAAATAAAATTGAAAAAGAACATTACCCGTACATATCAAAAAAGTTGAAATATAATTAAAATTTTGTTATATAAAAATCTACTGGATTATTCTTATTTATAAAAACTGATTAATTTATGAAAATTAACTAATCAATAATAAACTGATCAATTTTTAATAATACCAATTATTAAGGTAAACTAAAAAGAAAATTTAGTCGATTCAAAATTTTAACAGCTAAATTGATTGAATCAGTTTGATTTTTTAGTCATTAAATAAAAAGGTTATAAATAAATATAATAAATTTCTATGTAATTTTCATAATTGAACCTTATTATATAATAAATTTGGATGTTCATATACTTGAAAATTTTAAAAAAAACATACTAATCATTCTAATAATACTATTGGTGATATTCAAAGGTCACTCCTTACAAATACATTTATGTTTATTTACTGAATTCATGGATGAATCAAAGTGAGCAATATTGTTTTCAACTTCAACAATAATATTACTGTAGATAACTTGATAAATCAAAGAGGTATAGAACCAACTCATAAATAATTATGGACAACCATGTATCTTCAAGAAACTTAAGCATGATTTTAAAAATCAGATTATGACTAATAAAGTCACTAATAAAAAAATAAAAAAAGAGGAATATAACGCACGCTTCCCATATATGTAGTATTTAAATTACTCAAGAAATGCTATAATATAACATTACATTATTAAAAATACAGTAATGTGCCCTTTGAGAAATCAAGAGAACAAATATTAAGTGTATTCATAATCTTGAAAGGGTCGAAGATTCTTGATCAATCAACCCTGTGGCTCTTTAGAGTCTAGACCTATGTACCTCTTTAGAGTTGCCAAGCATCAAAGTTAGGGACGCCATTCGTTGAATGATAGAAGATTGGATCTATGGCTCAATGTCCCAAAAATGTATATTCTTCTTCTTAGTTCATTGACCTCCATGGCTCCATCGCCCAAAAGATGAGAGATGAGTTTTTTTTTTCCTTGAAGTAAGTGATTAAAGTGATAAAGAGAGAGCTCTCAAGAGCCTTCTTATATTAGAAGCTACAGATTTAAGTATTGGACTCCCTATGTGAGTTCTCTAATGAATATTTAAATTAATGTTTTAAAAATTAGATCAAAAATTAAAACTAATATAATAAGATATTTAAAGTTTGATGGTATATAATAAATATAAATTATAAATTATAATAAGTAAAAATATAATAAAATGAAATATTTTATTAAAATATCAATATTTATTAAAGTTTAATTAATTTACAGTAATCATAACAATTCAATCTAAAATTAAAAAATTCTTTTTAATAATTTTTGTATTCATGTGTGTATCAAGATTTTTAAGGTGCTTATATTTTCTGATCGATATGAAGAGTCAACAGTAATGAAATAAGAGCATTTTGACAAAAAATTGAGGTTATTGTTGTTTATTGAAAAAATTGAAATTTAATTAAGGAAGAAGAATGTTAAATTAAAATCTAGTAAATTATTTTAGTTTGAAAATCCGCTTGTTTACAAAAATCACCTAATTTTTAATAGCAAAATTTATTAAAATAAATCGAACCAAAAAGTTAGTCAGTTCAAAATTTTAATGATTAAATTGGTCAATTTGGTTTAATTTTTTAGTCATTTATTTAAATTGAAGCTACTATCTAATTTCAAATTATAATTTATTAAAAAATTCTAAATTTATAATATATATTACATGCAACTAATAATTTGTGTACTTTATGAATTTTCCGTTTTAAAAAAAAATAAAATTCGCTTTTGACTCGTCTCCCCAAACTGATTAAACGTTGCAATTCATTCAACCATGTCTCCAACTCCAAGTTTGTATACTATTATTGCTAACGTAATTTTAAGCTTCATAAGAGAAGGGATTTGCTGGGAAGACAAACAAGAGGATGTTGGAAGACCTTTCGGCTTGATCTCTGTATGATTGTCTGAGTTATGTTCATATGTTTGAATAAAGAAAGGTTGATGGTGTCATCAAAAGCATCATTTGAGCAAGAAATGACCTGAGAATAGGGCTCGGTGATACCGCATAGGGGACCCCTTACATGGTATATTCAATATTAAAAAAAATACCACAAATTATGGGGATAAGTATACAATCCTATGATTTGACTAAATTTTATGTATAAAGTAATAAAAATATTTATTACCACTAGATAATCATATTTTTCAATTAATATCAGAATTCTTAAAAAATAAATATTTTTTGGTAACTCGACAGGGTAGTTCAGATACTGGAAATCATAAAATTGATAATAAAATGAGTCACATTCAACTTTTTAAGATAATAACTTGAGTGTAAATGATTTTGAATATTTAAATTGAGTGAAACATAATTTGATTTATTAATTTAACTTGATTTGAGTTAATTTTTATAGTTGATGAACTAATATGTATATGATATGTCCTATAATTTGTCTAATTTTATATTAAAAATAAAATTTATAAAATGAAATTGTCTTACTTAATCCATGACGTTATGAATCACAAGGTCCTCAAATAAAATATCAAGATTTACAGAAGTCCATGCTTGGATTACAATAAACAAATTATATTTTAAGATCCAAGCTGATAATCAAATGTCAAGGAAGAGTTTTATATAATATTATATTAAATTTTAGTTTTTTCCCTACATGAATGCCTAGATTATGCATCGGTTAGATATAAACTTTTATTTAATAGAAATGTTTTGGCATTAATTATTTGTATGGGAGATTGGAAGAGATCACAATGTTTCAAATGAAAGCTTAAAAATCCAACTTTTGAATATCGCTGTGGAGTAATTCCATCGAAATGCGGAGTTTGAGAAAGTTTAAGAATACATAGTATTATTTTTAATTAATATAAATATTATTTTCGATGGATCTATAAAAAGATTTGAAGTCTTGGAAGAAAACAATCCCTAAATACATAAACAATTAAATTTATAAATAAAAATAAAAATAAGTAAATAAAACAAAACTATTGAAAAAGGATAATTAGATATAAAAATTAATAACATTTCTAACTAATAATAATTTGATGCACTACATTATAACTTAACTAATAAGAACACGAAACCTGCATTATACATCATTATTGTCACTTGTAAGTGACTCAAGGATTTAGGATATCTATAACATGTTTCTTTCATTTATCACATCTTTTATTATTTAGACTTTCATACCTAGGGTTTGAGGTATGAGCACATATGAGAGAAATTATGAATTTTCACCCACAAGACATCTCAAATAAATTATAATAAAAAAAGCAGAAAAAAGAAAAAAATTATTTTTTTAATTCTTGTTTTCTCTCAAATATTTGTATATGTGCTGATAGTGCAGACTTAGGATCCTAATGATCAACTGATTCCTACAGGTATTTGGGATTTTCCAGCTCGACATAATGATACAATCTCGTGAATGTTTACTTGGATTAATCAGCTTACATGTGCCTCATTATACCCTAATCTTCAATTTCAAAGATGGATGTTTATTTTTTTGGTTATTCGTCGAGATTATATGAAATCAAAGTTCTTCAGTGTGATATTCCATTAAGTTAGTACAGAATTTGTATAATACGAAAAGTGAAGTAGGAGCAAATTTTCCTAATCATTTGCAATATAAAATTGAAAAACTTTGGAATATAGGTAAAGACCTAGTAAAATTCTCATAAACATATTTAACTATTTATGACTGTTAAAATTATCCAATTAATTTTAATTAAGATTTAAATTTAGATGGTTATATCTCACATTTTCTCTCTAAATTTGGAAAACATTCTTTTAAGAAATTATCTTGATTTTATTTTTTAATTATTAAAGAATAATTTTTTTTTACCTAAGTTCAATTTTGAGTACATGAATACCTTATATATTATCATATATATGTGGATTTATCGGAAATAACCTCTCAACCAATTAAAGATAAGATTGCTTTTACAAGACTTCTCCAGATCCTATGTTTTAAGGATTTTTTACTTTGTGATTATTGTTGTTGTTGAATACCTTATATATATTATGTGTTATAAATTATTTGATGAATGTGAAAGTTTCATTCAAGTACAAATTATATATATTCTAGATAAGCAATAACAAAAGCAATTATGAAGAAGTTGTTTCATCTTTCCTTTTAATTATAAAGAAAGTTGAGTTTTAATTTAAATTAATAGTTAATTAAAAATAAATTTTAAATTAATAATTAATCAAGTTAGTAAAATTCTTTTATTTCTGACAAGTGACAAATTAAAACTCTATTGTATAAAGTAACTTACTTGAATTTCTTGAAGGATTAGCACATAAATTTCAATTTAAGTTTTTAAATATTTGGAGACACTTGAGGAGTTTCCTCACATTATTTGGATTACTCTTGAAAAATGAAATTTAAATTAGTAATTAATTAAGTTAGTAAAATTCTTTTATTTCTTACAAACGACTTAAGTCAAGTGACAAATTAAAACTCAATGATATTACTGGAATTTCTTGAAAGATTAGCACATAAATTTCAATTTAAGTCTATAAATACTTGGAGATTCTTGGAAGTTTCCCTCACATTATTTAGAATACTCCTAAAAGACCAATATTTTCAAAATCGAACTGAAAGTTAAACTGATAAGATAAGAGGTTCAAAAGATTCAACCAGTATTAGACCGTTATAAAATCGGTTAAATATTAAATAAAATTAAAGAATTTGAAAAACAATTGAAGAAAAATATTCTAAAAAAGAAACTGTTAAATGAAAATTAATCAGTTTATGTTGATTTATAAAAACTGATTAGTGTATAAAAACTGACCAGTGACCACTTAATTTAACAAACTAATCAGTTTTTAATAACAAAAATTATTAAATTAAATTAAATCTGAAATTTAAAAATTAATCGATTTAAAATTTTTATTATTAAATCAGTCAAATTAATTTAATTTTTAAAACATCAGAAAAAAAAAACTAGAGTCGTGCCCTCAGCATCTGAAAAAAAAAACATCCACAAAACATTTATACGTAAATAAGTTATTATCTACCAAAAAAAACATACTATAATACAATAATATTCGAGAATAATTGGATGAAATAGCTAGAGAAGTCAAATGTAAAGTCTGCAACCCCTTTTGATCAGTCAATTTTGATGTTAGAATTAAAAATTTTGAGAAAAATATTTTTATCACATCAAACTACAGATGTTTTATTGTATGAACCGAATATGTTCTATACCGACTATACATGTGATTTATATGTCAGGGCCACTTGTCAGCTTTATCTCTACACTGTGTTCCCACTTCCTGTTCCACTCACGGTGTTCACGTATTATGGAAGTCTCTGTCCGATATTCAAGTTATAGACCAGACTAGGTATGGTACAATAGCCTAGGACTAACTATGGATCGATTACATTAAACAATGGTCTTTATTAATTAGTATTATCCTGTAGAATAGACTATAGAGAGATCATGAAGTTAACTTCCCGATGGAAATTTAAAGAGTAGTCTAATCAATGAATATTATGATTTATTTGTAGTCAACTTAATTTCCCATGTCATACAATCATCGAAACATCATTTTCAGAACACGATAATCCTGTTTGTGGGGAGGCTGTGGCCATAACATAAGTTTGACAGGATTTCTGGTCCATGAAAGCTCTGAAATCCCTCGAATTGTTACACGAACTTGGAAATGAATTGGTAACAGGAAACGTAATCACATGGTAAGGTTTTGACCAACTTTGTGTTGACTGTGAGGAGGAGAAGTGAAGCTTTGATTTTAAACTAACTGAAGAGAGGGGTCCAATCCAACGTCTAAAGAGTTGGCTAAAAACATAGAAAATGGTTATTTAAAGAAACGCAAGGTTCTTAGATAGATAGGCATGCCCTGGCTCGCTGAATAGGCATCTCTTCCTAGAGTCGAAAGTGAAGTAGGTCTTCTTTTCTTGTGATGTGGCTTTGGAGGTTTATGATGAATATAGCCGCAAATATATGTGCAAATTGCGTGTCAACTTTTGAGTTTTGAGGCCTCTTAGTCACCATGATAAGGCACTATCACACTTTCTTTTTACTGTTTCTCGCATGTTTGCGACCCCAGGCAGCCATGGACGCTTATCTGAATATTGAAAATATTTACGCGTTGATGGGGCCTCTCCATGCATTAGCGTAAGTGATTATTGAATAGGACAGGATACTCTTTCTATATTATAATTGTATTATTTAACTATTATATAACTTCAATCATTTAAGATTTTTAGAGCATCGTTTTATGTTAAAAAATGGATGAAAATCAACTGAATGTACACATTGATGGGGCCTCTTCATGCATAGAGTGAAATGCTTATTGAATAGGATACTCTTACTATATTATAATATAGGATTATTTAAAAATTATTACTTCTTCGTGGTATTATTTATATTATTAATTATTATATAAATTATTCATAATTATATATCATATTAAAACTTGGGATTTTCAATATTACGTCGTTTTAGTTTAAAAATAGATAAAAATTAATTAAGAATGATTTTTTCCAAAATATGATTATTAAAATAAAAAATATTTAAACTACAAAGAAGTCAATTTATTTAATCTTACAATATAATCAATTATAAGAACAATCTCTAAACATAAGAGTTTTGATATGCTTTTTGGTTTACAAACTAATAAAATAAAAAAAGAATTAGGATCGACCGTAGTACTCAGATTAAGAATAAGAACAAGATAAATACATTATAATTAGATTTAATTTAATTCATAAAAGTTTATAAATATTTTATTATTTACTTATAATAAAGTTTAGGTAATTCCCATTAGCGCATAAAAGTAACATTATTCATTAATCACTTCGGTTTTGATAGGAACCCAAACAAAAGTTTGGTCCAAAAGAATTAAGCATTTGCTAATAAAAATCAATAAAGCTTTAGATATTAACAACGCGTAGCCTTCCTCTTTTCTCCGTGAAGTGAACTGATGAACACACTACTATTATGACTGTCTGACCGGAAGTTCCCACTTTTACAAGTGTCTCTTTTTTTTATTATATATTGTCTTAGTGCTAATTACTGAAGGAGATATTATATGAAAAGGTCAAATTACATCTTCTTTAATTTAAAAAATTTTAGAAAATTTTCTTGTTATTTAAAATTTCCCAAAAAAAAGAATTATAATTTTTAGCTTTTGAGAAAAACCACTATTCTCTTATATTTTAGTAAAAAAATAATGAAAAAATATATATAATATGACTATCACATATTAACTAATCAAAAGTTACTATATAATCACTAAACTTAGTTCTTAAATTTGATTCAAACCAAATAAATTTGAATGAAATTAATAATTTAAAATAATTTAGTAAATTATTATTTTAAGTCAGATTTAATTAGTTCAGTTCAAGTTTAAGAGCTGAGTTGAATCATTTTTATAACAATTGTCTACATTTAATGTTATATTATATGTATTTTGTCTTTAGTTTTTAACTAAAGTATAAATAAAGAGATTTTTTTGAAAATTAAAAATTAGAAAGATTTTTTTAAGAATTTTGAAGAAAAACAATAAAATTTGATCTAATAACTTGTTTTCATTTTATTCATATTAAGTTTATTTTAAGTATCATTTTAATTAGAACTATATCATACTCAAACAAGTTGTCTTCTTCGAGTTCAAGATTTTGGGACATGATAAGATAGGTAAATTTTTTTAATATTTATTGTTTCAATCTAATTATATAATCAAGTGCAAGAGCACAATCCATCGCAACTTTTTACACACTTCCTCTTACTTTGATAAAGAATGACGTTAGTCCTAATCCATATTTGCACAAAAGTTGATAAAAAATGATCACGATCACTTACTAAATCGGCAAGATGATTACGTCAATCCATCAATATATAGGAATATGCTTATCTTATCATAATCTAAGTGACTGGATATGAATCCCCCACAATTTCAGCTCACGTATACACTTCGATCGTTTAAAGGGGATATGGTCTCCTTTCTGGCTGTATTTTCTCTCTGTTTTTGCAGGAGTGTTCTACTAGTAAGGTCATTTTCAGAGGAAGATGGTCCACAGCTTGATCAGCAAAGTGCATGAGGGTCATAATTTCTACGGGGATAATGGCAACACCACAGAAATTGGCACCCTCTTATGGAGACACATTTAGGGTTTAGTATATATAGTTTAGATATAAATAGGGTAGGTGTATATATATACATATAGGTAGATGTATATAGGGTTAAAACTCTTATAATTTATCATTTTTATTTAAAAAATATTTATTATTTATATTATTTCATTATCACACAATCCTTCCTCATATTGTCTTTAATTTTCATCTATTTTTATTTAAAACTACACAATAAAAGAATTTCTAAATTTTAATATAATAATAAATATACAAAGAACTTATATAGTATTGGAAGAATATTAGAAAAAGTAAAGGATAATTTTTAAAAAAATTATATATATATATATATTAATGGATTACGAATATCAAAGAACACCAAAGTTGAGATTCCCCGCAGTGTCAGTCGTCCTGTATATCTGAGACAGCTTTAGCAGCAGCCATGGGCCATGGTTTCATGTCAACTTTGGATGTCATCTACTCACTAAGAACACGACTTTATTCTGCTACTTAGTTCGATATTTTAGTGACTTCATAAGAGGGTAAGATTAAGAAAGAAGATATGTACCTACGAGTCATCGAATCTATAAAAACGTGTGATTCAACTTTTGCTTCAATTTGGTAGTAGTTTGATGTTTGAATAGAGATTTTAGTGGACTTAATTCAAAAGTTAAAGAGTAGTTGTGTAAGACTCGCAATCCAATATTGAAATGAAAGTATAAATTAAAATAATTATATAAAAAAACTACTTTTCCACCGAATTATAGGACTCCACTTTGATAGTAATTTGACTATATAGATTATACACGTTGAACTACTAGATCTCCCAAATATTGCGCCTTTGAAATATTTATATTAGGTGTTATTGTTATAGTTGTTGATTTAGATTATACACGAAAATTAAAAAATTAAGAGAAAAAAGTTATTTTTAAATGATAATTCAAAAAACTAAGAGAAAGCCATAACATGGGGTTAAAATCCTTAATCATATCAACGCATTCTCATTTTGTTAAACTGAGATAATATAACTCTGAATTATAGAATTTATTATTGAATATGAATTTAACAAATTATTAAATGAGTTAATAATTAGTTTCAAATTTATTTGAATTAAATATTTTAACATCTGATTAAAAGTAACTTTATAACTCGATGAATCGGTCTACCCAAGAGGGAGCAGCTAGGAGGAGCTTGGAGCAACAGATTGTCGGTGAAAAGGCTCTAGTTTTTGCAAGATACAGACTGAGAACTCAGTAGTCAGTACTGCAGGAGTTTGGAGGAATGGTAAAGGGAAAATGCTGCTGTTCTTAACGAGTCAGACTGAGGACTCAGTACTGACAGTATTCTTCGATTTGGACGTAGGTGCCACATATGGTACAGCTGTTTTCGTGCGTCTCAGTCAATAGATACGCCATGATTACACTACGATATGTTCTGCTTCAATTTCGATCTCTACTTTTGGACACAATATCGTCTGGACTTGTGTGGAGGGGCTAGTGGACGATAGTACTTGGCGGTGGTTTCAACTTCCAATATCACATGCAGTTTTGTTGTTTTTCTTCAGTCACTAAATCCTGAGCCTTGACCCTATGGCCTTTACACTAGAAAAACACTTTCCAAATAGCTCTTTTATTCAAAGTGTACATGAATGGAAGCTACAAAATGAAAAAGCCATGTGACTCATCTCAATTGTCTTACACTACAGTCTTCTGTGCCAACCTATTCAAAGCTTCACGTTCAACTTCTATGTGCTACAATTATGAAACTTTTTAGGTTTGGTTAAGTTGAAATTTTGATGATTCGGTTTGAATATTGTTGATCCTGACATTTGCATAATATTTTTGAGTTAAATACATTAGAAAAGTCTTGTAATTTGATTAGTTTGCTTATTTTATGAAAATACTCTTAAGGAGCGCTTGGTTCAAATGGAATAATGAGAATATGAATAACAATAAATATAGTGAACAAATGAGAATAGATATAATCATTATAAATATGATGGTTGGTTAGAACGAAAGAATAATTATCATTACCATTGATAGTAGTTGGTTTGTTAAAAATATTAAGAAATAATACTTTGTTAAATTTTTGTTCTACATCAAAATTTAATATATTTTAATTAATTATATTTAATTGCTAAAAAAGAGAAAATATAATTAATTAATTATATTGTAATTAATTAACTATATTTTAATTAATTAATCAATTATATATATTAACTAATTAAATATTTTTTTAATAATCAATTAATTATTACCTAATTAAAATATAATTAATGGATGTAATTATTAATTATTATATTGATTAATTAATTATAATTAATTATTTATATTTAATTAAAAAGAAAAATATTTTTGCTACTTAATTAGGAATGATTTCCATTCCTCCCAAATATAGGAGAAATGGAGTATTGCCCAAAAGTGAGGTATGAAAATCATACCCTTATAATGATAATACATAACCAACCACTAGTATTTCATTTCTTTCCTATTGATTCATTCCCAAACCTATCAACCAAGTACCCCCTTAGTCTTTGATATATAAATAATATATTCCAATATTTTCTCAACTCGTGTATTATATAATGAATTATCAACTAAATCTACCGTTATATTTATTTTTGTAAGAATAATAATTAAGCCAAAAAAATTATAACTAATTTATAAGAAATTTAATTATAAAAACATTATCCTTGTCCTCTAATCCTTACTCAAAATTACCATATAAAATGCCAACTCTTTTTAAAATATAAAAAAATTAGTACCAATAAAATTTAAAGAAATAAATCTTTTTCTAATTTTTGCGAACAACTTTTTAAAATTTCTAAAACTAGAACTCTCTCATCTAAAAATTATTCTAATTCTCTTTTAAAATATAGAATCAACCATAAAGTTAAGAAAATTAAGTATACTTCTCTTTTTTGAATTTTCTTCAATCATCTGATCTCATATCTCTATCTTGATTTAAAAATATTACTTGTTTTAGCGTAATATTTTCTAGTGCTTTTAATTTTTTAATGTTCAAACAGGCTTTACAAATTGAAATGCAAATCCTCTTCCTCCTTATTTCTTGTTGCAAGCCACTATATTTTTATAGAAGTTGTTCAAACCGTCTTATAAGCTATTGCTCGACAAATAAGGATATCACATGTTGAGGGATTAGTCCTAGGACATTTGAAAAAAAATACTAGAGTCAAGCAATAGGAGACTATTCATTTTATAAAAAGTTAAAATTTTTCTCCAAATATGGTACATGATGATTCTACAATTGTCTCTCCACTTGTGAAAGTTTTCAAAGCTGGTGCCTTGAGATGGAATACCTCATTAGTTTGTTACTTCATTAACAAAAGACCCCCATTCCTTTAAACATGGGTGGAAGCTAAGTAGGGAAAATTATAACTCAAAAAAATCTTGACTAATGAAGAGAATTTTTTTTATGTCTAGATTACTAGTGAATAGAGTATATAGAAGATAATCGAAATAGGAAACTTACATGTATATGACCAACTTCTTTTGTTCCAAAGTGGAAGCCCAAGTTGATGCTTGAAAAGAACAACATGAAAGATATACTAATTTAGGTTTAACTTTCACAATGTATCACTTGAAGATTGGTCCATAATTGGATTAAGTTACCTCGCAAGCTGTATTAGAAAACCAATATGCTTGGATGAGAATATAGCAATATTCAAAAGAATAAGTTGTTCCCAAATTTGCTTGGTAGTAGAGTTAGTTAAAAATTACCTGAAACTTAAATTTAAAGTGGCTTAATGATAAAGGAAGCTTAATGAAGATATAAATCAATTTGTCTAGTTACCAATGGAAACTCGTCACTCACTAGAAAAATAGGTTACACCAAAATTTTCTTAGAGGTAGAGTTAGCTAAAAATTACCAGAAACTTTGAGTTAAAGAGGCTCAATGATGAGAGTGGCTCAATGGAGGCAAAAGGCAAGTTGTGTTACTAATAAAAATCAGTCACTAACTAGGCAAGCAAAATTTGGAAACCTATAGGAAAAAAAAATTCACAACAAGAGAAAGTTTTGAAGTATTGAGACTAAAACTTAGCAAGGCTTAATCGAAAATGAAGAAAGATAAGTAAGGTCCATTTAAAGAGGGACAAGAGACCACTAATCAAACTGTTAGAAAACAAATTACTCAAGTTATAATTGATTTAAGGGGATAGGAAATAAAAATTTAAACACTAGAGACTAATGATGGTAGCATAGTATTAATTCCGTCCTTTAACTTTTCACAATTTGCAAATAAGCCCTTATGTACATCAACTTTTTCAATTAGGCTTTCTAAATGTCCAA
>JAOQMM010000006.1:22050354-22066398 GCA_027563515.1 Erythroxylum platyclados
TTTATTAATTAATCAATTAAAATTTTTAAATTAATAAATTCTTATAAATTAAAATAAATCAATTAATTTTCATTTAACAATTTTTTTGAATTAAATTCTAAATTCTTTGATAAGTTAAGATAATCTCTTTTAATAATATTTCAAATTCTTTAATTTTATTTAATTTTCAGCTAGTTTTATAACGGTCTAATACCTGTTAAGTCTTTTAAACCTTAAACCTCTTGTCTTATCGGTTTGATTTTTGGTCCATTTTTAAATTTTTTATTATTCTAAATTACTTAAAAATATATTATTATATTAAAAATTTTAAAATCGTTGACATTGTTCATATAATTGTCCAAATTTCCCCTATGATAACTCAGTTTTCACTTCATCCATGTCATATGACCAAAAATGCCTCAAATATTTTCAAAGATTGTTCTTTTATTATATTTGATGATCAAGTTAAGAGATACTATAATAAAGTCAAAACACTTACACATGCCTATAACATATACAACAATTAATCATATAACGATATTCATTAAAATAAGTTGATAAACACTTGACAGTCTTTTTTTTAATTTCTAATACTACAAAATATTTTGAATATAAATAATATTAGAAGCATAATTTTTAGTATGAATGAAACCAGAACAGCAATCCACAATATTAAACTCTTAATTTATACATATGATTATTTGATTATGTTTAAAAGCTGTTGTGATAAACTATTAGAACTATAACTAAATTATGAATCTAAAGTCTAAACTATGTAGTTTATTCCATGCATACAATTTCCTTATTTAATTTCTAACACCACTTATTATCAAATATCACCTAATTTTTTAAATCAAAACTCTCAAATTTTTAAAGAAATACTTAAATTTCATAACAAATTGGATTACGAAAACTTGATCGAATCTAATTAAGTTGTGTTAAATTTTTTTAATTTTTTTAAAAATTATTTTTAAAAATAACATCATTTTAAAAAAACTAAATTTTGAGATCATAATTTAGATTGCGAAGCCTAAAAACACCTACACGTTTATGATTGCACCAACTCATACTTCACTTTTTCTCGTCCAATCGAAAGACTCGAACTTTAATTGTATGGTGTGGGCAGTTGTTAGATATTACTTGAGTTGAAAGATTTTGGAAAAAGGTTAGCTTCATGATTTTATTTTCTTGGTGAAAATTAAAAAAAATAACTAGTACAATCATGCCCTACAATTTCTAAATTTCTAATGCGTTTGGAGAAGTCGGAAAATGGCAAACATGCTTTCCTCGTACTCCATGTTCTTGGAACTTTCATGGTAGATGGTAGGTATTAGGTCGTTACAGACTATTATAGCTACTGAAGCTAAATAGGAAGGTTTGCTGAAATTGGAATAGGCGACTTGTGTAAACTAAATCATTACACTGTTAATCATTTCAGCTAAACACTTATTAAATTGCTTCTAGGGTTTTAGACTTTCAATGTCTTAATCACCTATCTTGTAACTCCATTTTTGTCAGCTTGTAGCCCCTAAAGCAAGCAAAGTATGATACTTTAAAAGAAATCAACTTTTGGGTCATGAACCACTAATGTTCCTGTTCTTGTTCTTGTTCCTGTTCGATTCAGAAGTTTGCAGTCAAACCCAGAATTTTCTGTTTGGTAGAAAGGAAAAGAAGCTTGATATATATATATATATATATGTCTATAATCACTATCACAAACAGAACCATACAAGTGGTAAATGAATAACAAGATACAGTGTGGAAACAGATTAAGAACAATAATAATGGACCTATTGTGCAGTAACCCCACTTATTTTTTGCCGCCGAACTGAATTGACAGAGCAAGAAGCTGTGAGGGGTGAATCTAAATACATCAAAGAATGGAGAAAGTAACAAACCAATTGGGAGACAAACTGAAAAAGCACATCCACACACGATTAAGCAGGAAAGGAAAAAAAGAGCCAATTACTCCACGTGGCAACAGAGGCTAGTCTAAGAGATCCCACGGGAACTTTGGCTGATGAACAACTGATGCATTATTGGTGCTAGATGTTGACGATGGGGGGACCGGCATTAGTGCTGGAGTTGAATCAAATGTTTCCCATTGTGTGGTCACCACCACTGACCCTGATGTTTTGTTAGACGATTGCAGCTGTTGCCGCGGCGGTTGTACCGGTGGCTGTTGCTGTTCCATAATCGGTGTCAGTCTCTGCCCATTAGGATACTTGGGTTGGTGCTCCTGAATTGTTGGTAGTCTCTGCCCATTTGAGTGCTTTCCATTACCAACAATGGGTGGTTTAGAGTTCTTCATCTTCAACGTATCAAGAATCTCAACATATTTCTGCACTCTCATTACCTTTTTTTTTTTTTATCAGACAATCAACAAACGAATCAGTCTGAATACTGTAAACAAACGTAGTCACATGGTCTGATAAAGAACTAGAAAGTTAAATTACCTGCATTTTCCTCTGTAGTTTAACATCACCATCTCCCATTATTCCATCCAATTTCAACAACTGATTCATCAGCAGTTCGATTAAATTAAGCACATCTTTCTCTGCTACTTTTCCTCCTTTAGTAATTATAGATTCAAGCGTCGAAACCTATTCAAAAAGCTCAGAATTATAGCTTCTGATATATCAAAGCTGGTAATTGTCTGAATTTCAAAGTATTGTTACCTGACCAGCGAGCCTGTCAACTTCCAAGCTGATTTCTGAGATGGACTTGGATGCTTTCTCCATTTTAGCATTCTTTCTCATCTCAAGAAATCGTTTTTCTTGGCTAATTGGGTCCTCAACAAGGACAAGTTTTGACTTGTCTTTCACTCCTGACATGTCGAGAAACGCCTTTGAATCCCTCTCTTTGTCCTTAAAAATCAGCTTCTGATCTTGGTGGTGAAGTCCTGTTCGTCCTGTTAATATTTTCTTCAACTCTCCTGGAAACCAAAAATCGCCAAAGCTTGTTTTGTAAATTTAACTCTGAGAAACCAAGAAAAGGAACTAAGTTTGGGAGAGACAGGTCAAAAAGGCTTACCAAATGTAGCTTGAGAGTTGATGTTGATCTCATGATACGTTGACCCGTATTTAACCCGAACCCTAATTGTCGGTGGCGGGACGGAGCTCCCATCGGAGTCGGGATTTCGCTTCTGTACCAACATGCCTCCAGGCCTAACCTCCCACTCGGCACCAGACTCACCTCCACCGCCGCCAACTCCGCCGTTCATCGGCGACAACCCGTTTGGTTTATTCTTCATTCTCATCATCTTTTTCTGACACCTCTACAAGTAAGAAAACTTAAGATGCAGAGAGGCTCAGATCTCCGACAACTGTGACTCCACACGATCTATCTTAGAAACAAGAGACACCCATTTCAGACAGTAGGAGTTAGTCTCTGTTTTAGAAAGCTTTGACTCGAACATTACACGAGACCAATCTCAACAGCCACGCGTAGATAGAGAGACAAAGAAAGCTTAACTTCCACTATCTTTTTTTTTCGGAAACCAATGGCGTACTCTGGAAAGGGGAAAAAAAAAAAGAGCAGAACTCGAATGAATCTTCCAATTCTTCGAATTCAAGAAACTTAAGCTTCACTTTCGCTGAAACCCAGAATCTGCCAAACCTCTGTATGAAGAAACTAAACAAACCAGATCTCTTCCCCACAAATGTAACCAATAAACTCAAGTCTTTACGAGAAAAGATCAAAACTTTCCTCTAAAGAACCGCGATTGCTCCCAAGAAACAACCGGGAAAACCAACACAGAATCAAAATCAACGAAAATGGTATGTCAGAGAACTAAATTATTCTCTCCCCACCTATCTCCCTCCCTCCCCCCTCTCTCTCTCTATTACTAGCTGTTCTGGAGGATTCAAAGGTAAGGAAATTGGAAAATGAACATAAAAAACTAGTGGACAGCTAACATATATATAAACACATATTAAACAACTGTGTTTGAAAAAAAAAAAAAAAAGGAGAGTTAGAGAAAGAAGGTAACTTGTAACTACGAAAGCCGCCAAAGCTCTCCTGTTTAAAGGTAAATAATAAAAGACCAAAGACACACAACCTTGGAGGGTGTTTCACCAAACTGGGAGGTTGGTTTATGTTCAAATGCATGCAGGTGTACTGGAACAAAAGGTAGACTACCGTTGCATTGATGACACGTGTGTTACCATAGGGGCAAGATCAGGAACATCCCAATCATTGTGCTGTTAAGATGAGTTGCAGTTGTTGGGGTGGTGCAGATGGTAGGTTGGACACGTGGCAGTTGGATGTGAGGTTGTGTCCATCTGTCAAGTCATGAGTCTTCAAAGAGAGAAGATAGTCTTCTTGCTCCGCCGGTATTTCTTTCGCAATTAAAAGCGGTGAGTGGACTCAGTGACTCGCTCTTTGTTTACACGTGCGCGCGCGCGCGCGTACTTCTGTTTCTTGCTTTTTATGGGAATTTCTTCAACAACACATCTGTTTCTTCGGTTTTGTGTCTTGGTCCCTTTTTTAAGTTATTATTGGCAAACTTAATTGAATTTCAATTAAATCTAAAATAAAATTTGAATATATTAAATAAAATGGCATCAATTTATTAACTTTTAATTTTAAAAAATAAATTAATCAAGTTTAATTGGAGTAAATTTAAGCTCAAACGATAAATTTTGAATTTGATAAAATTTCGAACCTTTTAAATTATAACATAAAATTTTCTTATATCTAACTCCGGCCGAATATATTACCAAGCCTAAAATTTTAATTTGTGTAAAAGTTTAAAGAATTTATTTATTAAAGTTTGAAATTTATCAACTATTTTAAAAAATTTTAATGTCAAAATGACAAATTATAATTGAAGATTGTTATAGTAATCACGAAGTATGTATATATAATTATGATAATTTACCATAATAAAATCAATCGTAATTGGATTGTCTTATATAAGAAAAACTAAATATATACTATAATCAAATATTGAAGTTAAATATAATTATAATATGCTACTTAATTTATAATTATATAAAGTTATATAATTAGAACAGTCGAGTATTATACATATGTATATTTTAAAAGACTTGAATTTCCAAATTTTAGATAAAATATTTTTGTGTTTGAATCTTCAAATTTTAATTTTAAATAAAGAATTTTATTTGACTGGACTATTTTTACCATTCAAACAAGTAACATGCGTCATGTCATATATATACTGTGGGTGTGAAGTACTATTCTTTCCTTGCTGTCAACAATAAAGCCTTTTCGGGTCAGTGGCCCGACTGAGACCCAGGTCTAGTCTATATCAACGGAAGCAAAGTAAGACACTCTAAGAACACAGCAAACATGATAAGTGTAGGCTTCACAATAGGTGGACCAGTATAGTGTCAACACTTGGTCCATAAAAATAATATTATTTTATTTTAATATAAAATTTAATAAATTTAAACTTTTTCATTAATTTCAAGTCAAATTAAATATAATAAAATTTAATTTACTAAATTAGTAAATATAAATAAGAGACGTAACTGATAAAGTTATTCATTTGCGACCGTAAGGTCACAAGTGCAAGTCATGAAAATAATTTTTTTGTAAAAATATAAAAGAAATGTTGTGTATATTATAACCTTTTCTAGACCCCCTCAAAATGAGAAGTCTTATGTACTGAAGGCATTAATTTTTAACATTTTTTTAAAAATAAGAGACAACCATATTTTATAACGTTATCAATTCCTTTTTTATGCAATAGATCACATTGTATGGTTTATTTTTTCTTTTTTCAAGTAAAAGGAAATAAGTTGTACAATTTTTTTGATCCAAAATTGTTGGTACTAGGTACTATATTCCTTTGTAAATGTTTGTGTCCTTTTCTAACATATTCTTTCCTAGTTTAAAGATAGCTTTATCCTTCTATTATGCCACTAACATGCTTTTTTAACTTGAAATATATATATATATACATATGTATTTTAAATTGTGATTTATAATTAAAAATAAATCATTTAATTTATTTATATTTATGATGTTTAAAATAAATATAATTTAACTTAAAAATAGATATATGTATCATAAATTACGAAAAATGCTTTTTTATAATAAAGTAATTTACATTCATTCGTTACATTCATTTATAATTTTGTAGTATTGTTATGTTGCATTGTAAGTGGATCTATTGAAAACAACTTCTCTGTTATGTAGAAGTAAAGCTGCGTACTATCAGACCTCTCTAGACCTCGCGCTGCAGCGATATTTCAAATGAGTGTTGATGATGATAATGATAATTTACATTCATTATTCCTTAAATATAATTTGAACAAATTTTAAATATATCAATCAAATACTTGAAAATATGTAATAAATTATCAATTAAATAATTAAATTCAAATTGAATTAAATTTTTAATGTAAGTAATCATTAAATTTCTAAAATAAAATAGAATAGAATATTTTAGAAATTCTCATTTCCCTTTTTGTTTTCTCATAAAACATACGTTGCGTACGTCATATTCCATAAAGACACGCGTCGTAGAAGTGCGGTAACATCAGCGGGTTTTGCGGAAACCAAGGGCCCCGATTTGTTTTGACTCAATTGGCTGCCACCGACAGAGCTAAGTTACACGCTCGATGAATTACACGTGGCTACACCTAAGCCGTTGACGGAGTCGTACCACGTGGGAATTATATTCTGTGCGTACGTATCTTTGATAAGACAATGCAACCTACTTAATGACGATAAACAAAAGAGGGCGGTGGGTGCATTAGAGCACATTGCCTTTGTCTTAAGAACATATTATATACACTAATTTATATACATATAAGTTCCAATGAACTAAATTTTTAATAGAAAATTCTCATTTCATTCTCCACAAATTAAAATTTTTTTATTACCATTTATATATCAAAATTTTAAATTGAAGTTACATGTTATATTAATTATTATAATAATTACAGACAGAACAACAATAATAATTTACTACAAATTTCATTGATACATGAGATCTGAGGAGTTTCAGTAGTACGCAGTCTTATCCTTAACTAATTGAGAGATTGTTTTCAAATAACCACTAGAAAAAATGAATACTTAATAAATAAAATATAAAATAAGTAATAAACCAAATAACAAATAGTATAATTATAATTTCGATGTTCAATCTACCAATTACAATTATGTTTAAGATGCATAATTTAAAATCTTGGCTATAAGATTTTGAATGCTAAATATTTTATCAATTATTGAACTTAAGGGTTTGATTTTATCATTATTCTCTCAATTATTAAGTCAATATGAAAAAGCAATTAAATATTTGAAGTTCCAACTTCTTAATATTATCATCACTTGCAATATGTTATAAATTATCCTTAAAAAAGTAATTTATTTTATTTGTTTATTAATTTAAGGATCTCGTTTAGAATTGCAATGTTTCTTATCTTGATAATTTAAAAATAACAAGTCCAGACTAAAGATATTTTATAATTGTAAATAATAGTTATATAATAATTATAGATAATACGAGTATAATTACGACAGATTTCAATAATATATTTGTGTTTGTGTTGGAATCCTGATTTGGATACTAAATTATAACAACTGAGCAGTTGGGGCAGCAGAGATTTAAGGCATAAGTGTGATTGGAGACAGGAGACCGACCAATAATTTACAATTATATTAAATTCAGTAAATTTATATATTATATTGGAACAGTGAGGCTGCTCGTTTGGTGTGTGAAATTGGCTACCAGTAGTAATCTATTATTTGGTAATAGATGAAAAAGTACTTAAATTTTTAGAATTTTTAATTTAATGCTAAAATTTAAAATTTTCAATTTAGTAAATAATCTTTTAAAACTTACATAAATTATGTCAAAAAATTATTTTTGCTAATATGATGTATAAATTAAATACTACATAGATATATTTTTATCAATGTTTTAAAAATTAGTCTGGAAGTTAAATCGATAAAACAAGATATTTAAGGTTTAAAAGGTTCATCTGGTATTAGATCGTCATAAAATTGGTTAAAGAATATATAAAATTGAAGAACTTGAAATAAGATTGTCTTTAATTTAAAGTTTAATTAAAAAGAGAGAATATTAAATAAAAATTAATTGATTTATTTTGGTCTATAAAAATTGACTAGTTTAAGAAAATTTATTGATAATTAATAAATTAATTAATTTTTAACAACAAAAGTTATTAAAGTAAATCGAATAAAGTTAACCGGTTCAAAAATTTTACACTTGAATAACTCAAATCGGTTCAATTTTTTTAAACTTTTTATTAACCAAAACAGTAAAAAAAAACTATTTCGATTTGATTTTTATTAATTTTATAAGATTAGTCACTAAGTTAAAATTTTCAATGAAAATTAAAAATAAATACTTTTAAATCTCTTTGTCTCGACTTTTATTGAACTAATTAAAAAAGTATATATCAATATTTTAAAAACTATATTGAATATCGAACCGATCAAAGAAAAGGTTTAAGGTTTAAAAATTCAATCGGTATTAAAGGGCTATTAAAATCGGTATATAATAAATAAGAAGTAAAAATTATAAGAATATATATTATCATTTATTTAAAAAATTATAAAAGTTAAAGCATGTTTAAATAACGTCAATATAAAGGACTATAACTTTATTCTAACTTCTTTTTTAGTGTTATTTAAGCATATTTCTTTATAATTTAAATATTATTTTTAACACATTCTTAAATTATTATAAGCAAAATTACTTATATATACTGATTAATAATTTAATTTATTAAACAAAATAATGGTAAAAATAATAATTTAAAAGATTTAATTAAAATATAATGAGATAAATAAAGAATATAAAATTTGATAAATATAATTTATTAGTGAGATTAAATATATTTAGTATTTTTTAAAGATAAAATTAATAATTTATTTTTTAAGAATAATTATTTAAAACAAAAATTTTAATTAAAATATGAAAAGATAAATAAAAATAAAAAATTTAAAATATATAATTTATTAATAAAATTGTATGAAAAATTTTGAAAAGAAAAAAGACGGACAAGGATCTCAATTTTCCTACGTATTAAAACCGTGTGCAATAAATTGCTGTTGTGGGTCTCACTACTATGCAAAGCCCTCTGCTCGTGGGGACCACATGTTTGGATTTCAATTTTTTATTACTTAATCGATTTTCTTGTTTGATTATTAATTAATAGATTAATTTTTTATAAAAATTATAAATATAAAACTCATTGATGTATATATACACAGAAACATATATAAAAAACAAAGGAACGTTTAAAATGTAAGGATTCAAAGATACTTTTGTACTAATAATGCGCCATTTTTGGCATTGTGTGGATGCGCATAGTGTTTGCGTCCACAGAAATTGACAGAGAATAGACAGCAGATGATATTAATTTGGCTTTGTCCGTCCAAACTATGTCAGCCACTCTTTTGTTTTAGCACCAAATTATTGCTGTGGGATACAAGATAGCAGTATGAAAATGACTGCTCTTATGATTCATGTGAAAATCGTAAGAATTTATTAAATAATATTATTTTAATTAAAATTTTTGTTTAAGTTATTCGAATTATTTGAATAGACCTCAAATTTAGGTATAATCTAAAATTTAATTAATATAAATTTAGTTACTTAATTTTAAATTAGATCAAATTGAAAGACCCTCATTGAAAAGGGCATGACACCGTTTTTCTTTTTTTTTTTTTGATGGTTCCTATAGAATCGTGAAATTGGTGACAATCCATCCATTGGCACGCAACCTCCATAATTTTGTGTTGCAAGTCAAAAATCAAGCTCGATCGATCTAGTTGTTGCCTTAGTCAAGTCCAAGAAAAAGAAGAAAAAAATGGATCAAGTAAACAATCATTAACATACAATCCATGTTTATTACTTGCTTGATATTTTAAATCACGCAAACGAATATTTAATAAATTATTATATAAATAACGTATTTTAAATAAATCTTTTAATAAATTAACGATTCAATTAGCGGATATGGCTGAGTGTCTCTGTCCTGATTATGTGGAGATTATGATAATTGGTTCAATTCTCAACTAGGTGGTAGAGATGTCTCTGTATTAGTTAGTGCCTTGATTCAGCTAACTTTTTAACAATGTAAGGGAAAACGAAAATCCAACTTCCAAAGAATGGGACTGGTGAAAGGAAATAAGTTGAAATTAAGGATTCCATGTTTTTGACTAAAGTAACGAATATTATGAAAAGAATGATGGAATTAGAGGTGGTAATTTTAGTTGAGTTGAAATCGAGATTAAGGATGTCAATATGCTAAATCGAGGTCAAGGTGGTAAGTTTAGTTAAACTCGAGTTTGGATAGAGATGACAATGAATCGGATCGGGCCAGACTCTCCTAGGCTTGAGTCTGGCCCAATGCTAGACTCGAGGTGGTAAATTTAGTTAAACTATATTTTGGATAGGATGACAATGGGCCGGACGGGGTCCAAACCCTCCCAGGCTTGAGCTGACCAATTGGGTTAGGTCCGGGCTCAAATCCAAGTCCAACAAGGCTTGAGGCAACCCAGTTCAACTTGAGCCCTGCATGGTCTGACCCAATTTTAAAAAATTAAAATGCAAAATGAAGTTGTTTTCAAAAAAACGATGTTGTTTTTTCTATAAGGATTAGGCCTCAAGCTGGATTGAGCCTGGACAGTCTGAACTTGAGCCCTGAATTTTTAGAAAAACTGGGTCCAATGCATATTCAACATGGACCTAGCCTATGAGCTTGAACCTAATTGCCATCCCTAAGTTTGGAAAATCGGCTTGAATTATTTGAATTCTTTTAGTAAAAATTAGGTGTTTTAGTCTTTAAAATTAAGAAGCACAAAATTATTAAAATAATATTATTATGGGAGTTAATTATATAAAAAACATAGAACTTTATTTAATATTGTAATATTAATAAGAATTTTTGAAAAAGGACTAAAATACTCTAACTTCTAATTTTTGGCAAAAATAACTTGAGATTAAGTTTTTGTATAATGTGATTGATTCGAAAATCTATGTTAGATTATTATTTTTTATCATATGATTGCTACATATTAAAAATTGTGTCACGTATAAATTTTATTATTTAATAAATAAAAATTAAAATTGAAATAATTTAGCATCGCTTTTTAAAATTTAGGCTAATATTATAAAATTAAATATTTTTTGACAATCAATTCTTATTTTAAAATTTTAATAGTTCGAGATTCAATCCTTTCTCCTAGGTCGGATTGATATAATCCGATCCATTTTGAACTCCAAATGGAATTGATTTGTTTCCTATTAAAGTTTCACAAAAAAGAAACTGTCTTGATGTTGTTACTGTTTTCTTGTGGAGCACTAGGAAGCTGGAAAAAGATAATATTTAGTTTGTGTGATGGTCGTAGTATCTATCTCTAACCTTTTTATCTTATTATTGAAAGGTGGAGAAAAAATAGAAAATAAGTTTTTAAAATTAAACATCAACAACAACAATAATAATAATATTAATAGAATTAATTAATTTATTCTAAAAATAAATTGTGAATAATCAAGGTGGCATCATGTCGTATTGGGAACAACATCATGATTGGAGGGCCTTTTATGTATAAGAATGTAATAATTGTTAGTGTCTTATTAGATTGCAATTAATTAGCTTTTCCATAAATTTATTTTGAAAATTGGCTTTGTATATTAATAATTTGTATTATCATTGCTTGAAGTATTTTTATTAGAAGCAATTTCAACACTTTAATTACTCATTTACAGAGGACAAGTCAACCTTAAATTCGATATATATTTTTTCACTTAAACCCGAATTCTCGAACTCGATTATAATTAGAGTGGTGTTTTGATAAAAAATCTCACTTTTGTACTAAGAATTGAAAATCATATGGTACATTCGGAAATTTTAATATAAGAAAATCTCTTTAAAAATAGTATTAGTAAACTATTAATATTGAAGAACCTCTCAATTTTGAGATTTAAGATTTTTGTTAGCAGGCGGTCCGATCTAATCTGAAGTCTACAGATTTAATGAAGTTAATCTAAATTTTATGTTAGATATAAGTATAAAGACACGATTTAAGTTTAGTACACTATGTGAACTGTCGCCCTTATCTTTTTGGGGCTGCCTATAATCTGCAACATTGCATAAAAGACTCGTTTTTTATGCTATATATTTAAAATTTATTCAGTGTGTACTAACAAACAATTATTATAAATTAAAGAAATTTTATAATGTAACAAACACTAAATGTTGATTATGTATTCAATTTATCATAATTAAGGAAGAAAAAGCAATTTGAATTCGACTAAAATTATTGTGTTAAACTTGTTTTGATCGAAATTTAAATTGAATTTAAGTTTTAAAAAATAAAATTTCAAATTTTAGGTTAAATTTAGACTCAAATTTTACGGTCAAATTTAGTTTGAAGAAACTCAATTAATTTAAAAAATGATATTATTTTATTAAATAGGTAACCAAAAATAACTTGAAAATTTTGATAAAAATGACTTTATTTTGTTGAATCTAAATCTTAATTAAATTTTGAGTTTTTCAAACTTATTGGAACCCGGTAGGGTTTTAGACAAAAATTGTAAGTCCAACTCGGCCCACTACCATTCATAATTACAATATCTGTCTTTGTTATGCAAGTGGCAATGATACAAAAATTATTAGGCAATGAAGGAGGAACAAACTCCATGTTGGTGTTGTTGGCTTGCTTGCCCATATTATCTGTCACAGCACAGGCTGGCATTGCAAGAGTCACTGTCCTATGATTCTCTCCAAACAAGCCCCATCAGTTCTGGCAGCAACCTTATCCTTTGGAACAAGAGAACGGACCTCTCTTCTACATGGGGTATAGTCACTTTTCTGCTAAGGCAAAACACTAAATCCTTGAACCATCATGGCAGCTACAAGCCGCCATTTTCCACTTTCTGTTCATAGAACTTCTGAAAATGTCAAAGGCAGGCCTTTTATTTCTTGCTCAGCTCAACCTTCTCAGACAAATATTAAGGTGACAGTTCTTCAAGACTTGGGTCACTGACAATTAAGTCTTGGACTAGTTAAAAAGACGACATACCAAATTCTTTGTGTGCTTCTCATTTTGTAAAAGGTGGTCGTAAATGGAGCTGCGAAGGAAATAGGAAGAGCAGCTGTTGTTGCAGTGACCAAAGCTCGAGGAATGGAGGTGGCAGGTGCTGTTGATTCCCATTTTGTTGGAGAAGATATTGGACAGGTTTTCTTAACTTCGTACTGTACATATGAACAAGTGTTTCTGTCTCTGGTAAATAATGTACTTAGTTGATATGTATTCGATTTCCATGTCTGAAGTAGGTCTGCAACATGGAAGAGCCACTGGAAATACCCATAATGAATGATCTGGCCATGGTATTAGGATCAATATCTCAGGTGATACACCAAAATCCAAGCTCTTTCTCAGACATTGACAATGAAATAACCCCCTGCCTCAATTAAGCCAGCAACAACAGCAACTATAATTTATTATCTAAATAGGTGAGCACGTTGCAAAATGGAGACTGTCAACATTAAAAAAACAGGAATGATTTTAATTTGGTTGTAAATAATTATGTTCTTAGAACTCAATTCATTTTCTTCTGGATTTATATTTGTTTCAACAATTTGGAGCATTACTTGGAATTGGTTAGGTCTAGCACTTTCAACCCGAAGGGTTCTCGTCAGGACATAAGCTATAGAGATCTAGAGTAATATTACATATTCCCCAAGGAATTGGGGCTCAGATAAAAAATTTAAATTTGCATAAGAAATTGTAAACAGTTTTTGTTCTTGTTGTTCTGGCGAATTTGCAAGTGTCAACAGAAAAAGCAATAAATCTAATTTTCAGGAAAAAGATGGGCGGCGGCGGGAAACAGGTGATAACATGTTTTTGGTTAGTCCATTCTCAAAAATCAAAAATAAGTCCGTTGCTCCGCAACTCACTGTACTGCACCTCGCTGTGTCCTGGTCTGGGGGACGGCTCCCTGCAAGTATTCTAGCTTGCTGTTCATTTGAAGTTGTTGTTGTGCCATTCCCGAGTTTTTTATGTTTCTCGGTACCCCCGTCACGATGTTGACTCCCTCTTGCACCTGCCGGGTTAGCGGGTCCATATGGGTACTGGTTATCCACATGTCAAAGTTTACGTGCTGGCCGCCATGGTAGTCGACGACATGCTTGCCCAGGGCATTATTGGTCTGTCGCTTCCTGGCCGCGTCTTGGTGTTCTAGTGCTCGGGTGAATCCGTTTCGCGCGGTCTCACCGATGTAGTAGGAGACCATCGGTTTGCCCAATTCGCCCGTCACCTTGTTTCCTCCGTCGTTCCTGCCGGGGATGGTGTCCGGCCCTTTGGTCCTGCAGTCACGGCACTCAATCAGGTAGCAGCAGCTATTCCGCGAGCATGGTCCTCCTCTTTTTCTGTTGGTCCTCGTCTCCGCGCTGCGGCACACTAGACAATCTGGTCTGTTGCACGACTCTGTAACCTGTTTGGTCAGCTTCGAGCTCATCTTCTGGCCTCCTCTCTCCACGATTTTTACTCGCCACCCGCGGTCTGATCCACTCCTCTCTTCTACTTCTCGCAGCATGTTGGCGAGTCTACCGCCTGGGGTGGCGGGGACGAACATGATGGTTGAGTAGCCACCGACCTTGAACCACTGGGTCTTGGTCGACTGCTTTTTCTTCCGTCTCTCCTCGGCCTGGTAGGAGCGCGGCCTGTTGACTGGTCGGCCGCCATCCTCCTGCTCTTTCTTCATCCTGTCGAACGCCATCATGGCGCTAGTGATGACCTCTTGTCGGTATCTGGCGCCGTACCCACTCATTCGCATCCTGGCCGAGAACTCCGACAGCATTTCGGCCTTCTTGTTGTCTGGCAAGTCGAGCGAGGTGTTTCTCAGGATCCTCAGCGCTTGCTGTGTCAGCGCTGTCCTTTTCACCTTCTCTGGCATCGCCGATCTGGCCATGATCAGGAGCGGGTTGGCAATTGGTTTACGGTAGAACTGGTGCATAACTTTCTCTTTAGTGACTCCGTTCACTTCTTTCTTCTCAATCCACACCTTTAGGTCGAGGATGGGAAGTTTCCCGTCTTCGTGCTGCGATGGCGAGTCTTCCTCTAGTTGGATCATTGGGCAGATCGAGTTGCCCATGTTCCTCAACTCTCTCATGGTGCGGATGTCTGCCGGTGTTGCCTTGTCTGCCTGCACCTCCTCCGGCACGACGACGAGTTTCTCTCCATTCCACCTGGTGCCCGGCGGTAGCGCCTCTATGACGTTATTCTGGTCGTCAATGTATCTGAAATACATGTGGAGGTTGAGGGTGTTCTCTCTGGCCAGGGCGAGGAACTGTCTGTCCCAGCGTAGCATGTAGACACGGGCGATAGCGCCGGACAGCTCCAATCCAATCGGTCCTCCGTCTTTCTGCTTCCTGGTGCTGCCGCGGAATTGGTACAAGTGGTGCTTTATCACGGCCACTATGACCAATTCTAGTACCTTGCCGAACACTTTCTTCTCCTCGTCTCTGTTCGGCAGTCGCTGGGGCGGGGAGAACAGACTACTTATGTCTTCGCTCTCATCTTCTTTGAACAATTTTCCCATTACTTCGGCAGTTGTTATTCCGATTTTTCTTCCTCCTCTTCCTTCTTTCTTCCTTCTGCTGACAAGTTTTTCAAGACCGAGCTTTCTGATTTCCTCCTTCTCGAGACAGATTGTCAGCAGTTTTCCCGCCTCAGCCCAATTCACTCCTTCGATCTTGATGTCTGCGTCCTCAAACTCTTCCCTGATGGCGGTGGCAGTCTCGTTAGCCAGCAGGCTGGGATAGAGCGCCTTTATGTCCATGCTGCCAACGACCAGGTCGGAGAAGCCGTCTCGTGAGTTTATGTCTTCGAAGGTGGCGATCATCTCCTCCGTGGACCTGCATTCGGTGCCCTTGTCTGTCCTGTCGGTGAGGTGGTTGAGGATGATGGACATCATGTGTGACAACTGGCCGTTGGGGGACTCAGTAGCGGCGCAGATTGGGCAGCATGGGAGGACCACCTGGCCAGGCTGTATTTTCTTGTGATCCTTAACACTAAACCTGAGTTTGGGCGGCTCAAGGTTGGTGTTAG
>JAOQMM010000006.1:22140163-22159061 GCA_027563515.1 Erythroxylum platyclados
AAGCAGATACGCAGCGGTCTTTAATGCATTCATCCACAATGATATAGGTACAGTACTGTAACTTAACATACTCCTAATCATATCCATAAGAGTACGATATCCCTAATCAGGCTCTTTTTTTATTTTTTCTCACATGCTAATTGGAATTTAATTGTCCCAACTTGTCAATTAAAAACTAGTTTACACGTTAGAATCCGAAATCACATTCATCAAACATAGTAAAATTATATATCGTACCGTTGCGTTGCCGTTTGGTACTTCCAAGTTTTATTATTTTTTTAATTTTCGTATTGTACTTAATGAGTTAATTAAACCAAGTAAATTCCTGTAAATTAATGATTCTATTTCACTATCATCATTAATGTCACGCTCATGATCACTTGGAAGTGCCGAATTTCTTCTTTTTGTTTTTGTTTTGTTTTTGGTTTGTACGCTATAAAGTATATATCATTATGCATATCAACCTTGAAGTAAAAACACAGTAAAGGTCAAACATATAACTAAATCAGCAATTCAATCACTCACCCTTAACTCGAAAACAAAGTCTAACGAGTACTAATTAGCATTACCTTCTTAGGTCAGGTAATTTAAGTTTCAATTGGATCAATCAGAAATTAATAGACTAGATTTAAACTAATCAAGTTTTAAATTGAATTCAAATATAAAAAACTAGTTCAACCAATCAATGTCAACATCATTTTAAGAAATGAAACAAGTTAGACCGCCCGCCCTTAATTCAGCTCGTTGTTAACCCTATTTTCATCTAAAATTGATAATATGTTAAACTCAATGTTTTCATTAAATTTAGTTTAATTCGTTAACATGATTGAAATACACTTAATTTATTATGATTTTGAAGGTAAAATAATTATCAAACTCTTAAAAAATCTGAAATATCCAAATCCGAAACTTAGCCCAAGTAATTTTGGGTCGTACCATATTGGGAATATAAAGGAGGCATATCGATGCATAGTCCAACGTTTGATAACCAAAGTAGGAATATAAAATAATCTATAGCTGTCTATCAATGATGGGAACAATAAAAGAAATCGTGCATTGCCATTTTTAATACCTACTGCTGCTCTTAAATAGCTACTTAATTAGCAAACACTCCCCCAAACCATTCTTGTTTAAGCATTTAATGGCTTCTTTTTGTAACTATTCCAATATTAGATTTTTTACCTTTTTTATTCTGTGTACTGAGAACTTGCTCCTCTTCAACTCTTCTCTGCACCATAATAAATATTCATATTTCTGAAGGCAAGCAAGAGATCAGACTTATAGTTGTCGATCAACTCTCTTAACCAGCACATCCATGGCTGGTTTCACACAATACCATTCCACATCCAAGCCCCAAAAGCCTCAGACAACCTCACCCTTCTTCTTCAAAACCACCAACCTATGTTCCTTAGCTTTGACTCTCTTTCTCTGTACCTTCTCTTACTTGTTCGGAGCCTGGCAACACGGCGGTGTCACCCTCCGGACAAGCACCAAAACCGCCACAGACACCTTCTCAATCCCATGTAACCCCACCAAAGACACAACCGGTACAGAAATACTCGAGAAACCCCTCGACTTCTCGTCCCACCACGTCGCCGACGATGAAACCACTGTGTTGTCGTCGTTAGACTCGAAAACCTACCCTCCATGCAACGTGAGCTTAAGCGAGTACACCCCATGTGAGGACGAGAAAAGATCTCTCAAATTCGACCGACGCCGCTTGATATACAGAGAACGACACTGCCCGACAAAAGAGGAGGTTCTGAAGTGTCGTATTCCGGCTCCATATGGGTACAAAAACCCTTTACCGTGGCCGAGAAGCAGAGACTACGCTTGGTACGCCAACGTGCCACACAAACATTTAACGGTGGAGAAGGCGGTTCAGAATTGGATCAGGTATGAGGGAGAACGGTTCAGATTTCCCGGTGGCGGAACCATGTTCCCGAACGGCGCCGGAGCGTATATTGACGATATTGGAAAGTTGATAAATCTCAAAGATGGGTCCATTAGAACCGCGGTTGATACTGGTTGTGGGGTAAGACTACGTTCTTAATTACTTTACTACCATATTTATCTGTGTTCTTAATTACTTTATTACCATATTTATCTGTCTTCTTAATTATGATTTGTGATCTCTAAAATATATTTGACGCGTCTTGTTAATGATCTATGTGCTTAATTTGGCATTTTTTTTATATTTCTTTTCTTGGATTTCTTGGGAAGGATGAGAGCGGAGGCTGTTAGAGATTACTAATTCAAACTAATATATTTTATTAGTATGGTAATGGTGTTTAACATTTTAGATTTTCTATGACATTAATTTGCTAGTAGGAAGGATAAAGTAGACATTTTAGTTCGATTTAAAGTTAATATAATAAATTTAATTTAAATAAATTTGAGTTTTAATTTAAATATTTATAATCAATTTAAAGTAGAATTTAACAAATCTTTTAGAATCAATCTAGACAAAATCAACACTGTAAAAAATTATTATTAGCAATCTTTTAAATAGGTAAGAAAAAAATTTAAGGTTTAAAAGTTTAACCACTATTAGACCGTTATAAAACCGACTAAAGATTGAATAAAATTAAAATTTTTTAAATATAATTAAAAGAAATTGTCCTTACAGTTTAATTAAAAAAAGAGATTGTTAAATGAAAATTAATTAATTAATTTTTGTTTATAAAAACTTATTAATTAATAAAAATTGACCAATTAATTAATAAATTGATTAGTTTTTAACAATAAGAATTATTAAGGTAAATCGAACTGAAAAATTGGACGATTCAAGGTTATTACAGTTGAACTGGTCAAACCAATTGAATTTTTTAATCATTGATTATTAGAATAATAATGAGATTAAAAGTTTAGATCATTGATTATTAGAATAATAATGAGATTAAAAGTTTAGATGTTCTATATGACATTGATTTGCTAATAAAAATGATAAATTAATTAAAATCTGCTTTAATTTGACTTAATTTAAAATTGATAGAATAAATTAAATTACTAGACTAAATTATAATTATAGACTTAAGAGTATTCAGATTTGACTAGAGTTGAATTTAACGTTGAACTTAGAGAATTTTTTTAAATTAATCAATTATAATAAATTAATCAAATTTGAATAAATTATATTTAATTGGATTCAAGCTTGAATATGATTGTTTAGCTATGCAATCCAACCCGTACATACGAGGAATCAACTGAACTCTAATTATATGCAACAATGATTCTTTCAAAATGAGACTCGAAAAGATAATACTGAAATTTACTCAGGTGGCGAGCTGGGGAGCATATCTTCTGTCACGAAACATCCTGACAATGTCGTTTGCGCCAAGAGACACACATGAAGCTCAGGTGCAATTCGCACTAGAACGTGGAGTTCCTGCTCTGATAGGAGTTATAGCCTCCAAGAGACTTCCATATCCGTCCAGAGCATTCGACATGGCTCATTGCTCTCGGTGCCTGATTCCCTGGGCCGAGTCAGGTACATTTGTGTGTTTACTCTGATGAAAACTGTTATATTATCAGAAGCTAGAACATGTCTGTGATCAAATCTATTGCTCTAATTGAGCAGATGGGCAATACTTGATTGAAGTGGATAGAATTCTACGGCCTGGTGGGTACTGGATTCTGTCAGGTCCTCCGATCCGTTGGAGAAAATACTGGAAAGGTTGGGAGAGAACGAAGGAGGACTTGAGTGATGAGCAAACTAGAATCGAGAATGTGGCTAAGAGTTTGTGTTGGAAGAAGTTTGCAGAGAAAGATGATATTGCTATTTGGCAAAAGCCTGTTAATCACATGAATTGTAAAGTTAACAGGAAAATTACACAGAACCCACCTCTCTGCACAGTTACTCAGGATCCTGACAAAGCTTGGTAAGATCAAAATTTTCTTTCCAGATGAAGTTATTTGAGATACCGAGTCCAAGTAAATTTTGCAGGTACACAAAGCTGGAGACATGCTTGACGAATTTACCTGAAGTGTCAAGCAATCAACAAGTTGCTGGTGGAGAGTTGGCCAAATGGCCTGAGAGACTGAATGCTATTCCACCAAGAATCATGAGAGGAACAGTAGAGGGAGTGAAAGCTGAAGATTTCCAGAAAGATACACAACTCTGGAACAGAAGATTGTCTTATTACAAAACAGTGAACAACCAGTTAGGACAACCTGGAAGGTATCGAAACCTCTTGGACATGAACGCTTACTTTGGTGGATTCTCTGCAGCTCTTGTTACTGACGCGGTCTGGGTGATGAACATTGTTCCTATCCACGCCAAAGTTAACACACTTGGATTAATTTATGAACGAGGGTTGATTGGAACTTATCAGGATTGGTAAAACCTGAACTCAAATCCACTTTTTTGGCAAAAACTAATCTGGGTTCTTACAGAAACTTGGTTTTGTTCTCAATTCTTTAATCTCAGGTGCGAAGCAATGTCTACTTACCCAAGAACTTACGATCTGATCCATGCTGCTTCAGTCTTCAGCCTGTACGAGGGCAGGTAACTAAAATCTCATATCATACACTAAGAACCATTACATAAACTAGAGAAATGTTACGAAACCTGATGTGAATTTGCAATGGCTTTTTACAGATGTGAAATGGAAGATATTCTGTTAGAGATGGATAGGATTTTGAGGCCTGAAGGAGGTGTGATCATCAGAGAAGATGTTGATTTGTTGGTGAAGATCAAGAGAGTAACAGATGGATTGAACTGGGAGAGTCAGATTGTTGATCATGAAGATGGACCTCTTGTGAGGGAGAAGTTGCTCTTTGCAGTGAAGTCCTATTGGACAGCCCCTGCCGAATCCGATCAAAATGGGATTAATACATCTTAGGAAATCATTTCTTTTTATATATAGATTTATTGCTTATAATCTATATGAATATGATATCGTGTTTCTTTTTTTTTCCCCCACCTTTTTGGTTCATCATTGTTCTTGATCATGATGATTCTTTCTTAGGTTAGTGAAAGGCAATCAATGTAGCTTGAAGCCAATCTCTACCTAACGAGAATCTTGACAAATGATACCTCAAATGTTAGTTAAGTTTAGCATCTGTCTTATTCGAAATTAAAGTGTTAAATTTTATTTAATCAAATTCGAATACGGACTTAAATATTCATACTCAATTGAATTTAAAATTAATAATTTAATTTAAATTAGTCGGATTTGAGTTGAGTCAATTTAAAATTAATAAGTTAGGTCAAATTTAATTTTAATTTTAATTTAAAAAATTCTTTATATTTAATTTTAAGATTAAACTTTAAAAGTATTTTAGAATTTAATTTTTTTTTCTAATTCGGAATTGAACTTAAAAATTTCTTTTGAACTCTAGTGGAGGATTAAGCTCCAACCCATTAACAAGTTGAACTCCAAGTTTGCACATTTTATTCGATATTATCATACAATCGTGTAATTTTATCATTTTAACTTTCTAAAGCAGTTCAACACTTCCTTGATGAGAAACCAAATTTGGGATTAGGTGATTCACGTAACCAGTCAATGACATCCACTAAGCCACCATCTATAAATTGAGCCAAATCTGCAGGAGAATGAAACAGAAAGAACAAAACAAACGACAAGAAGAGAATCGTCCCAGATCAGAAATGGCGGCTTTCACGTCCCCTATCTCTCTAACCTTGAAAACTACTTCACTGTTGCTTCTCTTGGTCATTGCACTTCCCCTGCAGACTCAACTTGCTGGTGCTCAGGAATGCTCAACTCAGCTCAACAACCTCAACGTATGTGCACCATTTTTGGTGCCTGGAACATCCAACCCCAGTCCCAGTCCTGATTGCTGTAATGCTCTCCAGGCAGTTCCTCAGGACTGTTTCTGCACAACCATCCAGATTGCCGCTCGTCTTCCATCTCAGTGCAACATTCCACCACTTAATTGTCCTACGGTAAGCAACTTATCTGCAATATTTTTAAATCCTGATCCAGGGTAAGGTTTCATTGCATAAATGGTGGTCATCCTGCATCCAAAAAATGGATCCCACACTCTTACTTCACTTGTTTTTGCAGACGTAAATGGAGGACACATTAGAGGAGTGACCAGCAGTGAATAATGCCGGAGCATCATGCTCCTGAAAGGAACCCGTTCGAGCTCTAAACATTAGTTCTTTGTTGTTAATTTCTTTCTTCTTAGTTTCCGATCTTTAAATGTAACCCTATCTGCAACCAAGCTGAAGCTCCTCAGGAATAAAATTACATTACTTCTGGTTAGAACTTATGCTGAAATTTCGCTTTCAACTCCTGAATCCTATAAATAATGAAGAAGCAACAGTTAACCTGGTAATTAGCAGGGAAAGACCTTTTTAATGAAAGGAAACAAGATATGATCATCATCATCAACCTGAAACCTTATACATGTTGAAGATAAGAGCCTGGATAATGCTGAAACTTTACCACTACAGGAGTACATGGAATTTGATCTCCAAAATCCATTTTCTTCATATCTGTCATATGATCGCATGTAGAGTTTTCAGACACATGCAATCTAAACCTCAAAATCAAACAAGTTATGAAACTCTCCCTTTCCCCATTCCTCTCCTATTCCTTTTGGTTCCTGTCGTTTTTGGACAGAATGTAATGTTTCATGTGCTGGAATTATGTTATTCACTATCTTCTTACTGCCTTACCTCCCTACTATTTTTTTCAAGATGACTCGTCAAGAATCACGACAATAACAATAATTCAGTAAAAATCTCAGTTTTTTAACTCAGAGTTTAAAAAGGTAGTCATATCTTAAATTGATGGCTTTTCCGTTGTCAGGATGGGCTCACTAATACTAAAACAAAGATGGGCTTAGCAGCATTTAGATGGCCACTAATGAGATGAAGTGACCCAGTCCCCATAAGTGAGGACAAATAAGGCATTTAATGAAGGCTATCATGTTAGTTTTAGCAAATACAGATCATCTTAATAATTAAAAGTCACTGTCAGAAAGAACGGACGTTATAGTTCCGTTAGCGCGTGGTACAACAACTTTAGCAATGCGCGTGAGACAGCTTTCTCCAAATTCCTACACATCTCATTCCTTAAAAGCCAAGAGCTTCCCTAAGTTCTCTGCTCACTCTAAAGACGTCTTTTATTATCCGAAGATCTTAACACAAAAGCTATGAGACATGGGCTTCTTCCGGCGAATTTTTGGCGCCAAGAAAGCCGGAACCTCGTCTCCGGCCAAGGAAAAGAGGCGCTGGAGCTTCTCTAGATCTTCAAGCACCGCTGCTACGCACAAAGCCGAGCCCTTCACAAATCAGTTTGATGATAATCTGGACGCTAGCAAGCACGCCATAGCTGTCGCTGCGGCCACAGCCGCCGCCGCAGAGGCTGCACTCGTGGCGGCTCAAGCTGCTGCCGAGGTCGTGAGGTTGACCAGCGCTGCTCCTACTACCGCTAGTGAGAGTCGTCCTCGGAGAGCGGTGGAGCTGGCGGCGGTTATGATACAATCGGCTTTTCGTGGTTATCTGGTTAGTCTTATACACTCTAATTCATTTATTTAATTTTGTAATTTAAGCTATTTTCCATTTTTCCTTAGTCAAGCTTCATTAATATCATAATTAATACAAAAAATAGACTTAAATTTTCTTTTTTTTGCTGGTTATAATTTGTTATATTCTTACTTTTAAAAGATATTTATGTGATTGTAATTAATTAATTTAATTACTTATTATTAAATATATGATATAAAAAGGCACTTTAAAAAGAGAACAGGAAGGATAAAGTGTAGAAAAAAAGAGGGAAGAAATGGTTTAAGAATATGAGCGCCGACAGTGTAAGTTTGTTGGAGTGATATCACAATCAGGACCCAAAAGCGACCAGAGCTTATTCTCTTGTACGGATCTGTCTTCCAAAAGTCTCCCCATTAATAAAATGAACATGTCATTTTCTTGAATTTAAGCCTCTTTTGTAACCTCTCTTCACACGTGTGTGAACTGATGTCAAGCTTTTCTACTCCCTGTGTATACGTGTTATTTTTAATTTTAAAATAATAATTTTAATTACTTTTTTGATAAAATAAATAACATATATTTAATACTAAAATCGAATGCTTGGTACATAAAGTCGGTGGTATGTAGAGTTGTGTTGACCCGTAGTCAACTCTGGTGGTAGGGTTGCCTGGCTTCTGGTCATAATTGTTTGCTGATTTCACACTGTTCTTTACTTTGTTCGTGAGTCTACAGAGTTCTCTAGAAAAGACAAGAAGCTCACAGGTTGTGAGTTCGGTGCTCACATGCATTGATTCTCACACTTTTAATATTTTATTAAAATACTTATTTAATATAATTATGAATTAAAATAAATTCTACAAGTTTTTAGTTTTTTTCTTATATTTTAAGACTTTTTTTATTTAAGCATAAGAGCCTGTATTAGGAGATATAAAGAGGATTATAATATACATAATTTTCTTTTCGCGAACAAACAAATTTACTGATTTGTTCACACGCACCTTTTTATGGAAGTTATTCGTTTGGAGTATAATATTATAAATATCAAAAGCTTTTGTTGAATAGTTTACATTTAGTTATAATATTTTATATTGTGGTACTTCTTCAAAAACATTTTAAAGAGTGAAAGAAAAACTCTTTTTATAGTTAAATTTTTCTCTTAAAATCTCTTTAAAAATTAATAAAATATCACGAATTGAAGAATTAAATATTATTAATATAATAATTTAAATCAAATATTTTAAATTTAATTAGAATTAATTAATTTTGACTTAAAATTAGTAATTTATTATAATTATATTAAATAATTTGTTAAAACTAAAAATTAAGTTAAATTTTTCATATCAATTTATCAATATTTAATTAGTCTATATATATAATATTTATATTACGTAATTTTATTATTAATTTTTATAAAAAGTATAAAATTGGAATTTTTTAAAAAAAATTTTGGAGTTAGGAGTTTCTTTAAAATTAAACCATAAGATGACTTTTTATCTTTTACCTCATTTTATACTTATGACATGGAGATCTAATCTGCTCTCTTTTGGTGTTTACTTGTTGATACTAAAAGGCTAGGAGGGCTCTGAGAGCTCTGAAGGCGTTAGTGAAGCTTCAAGCACTAGTTAGGGGTCATATCGTGAGAAAGCAAACAGCAGATATGCTTAGAAGCATGCAGACGTTGGTGAGAGTGCAGGCTCGAGCTCGTGCCACTCGTTCTTCCTTATCAGAATCTTGGCGTTCTCCTAGCAAGTCCTCCCGTTCTCATTACGCTGTGAGCTCTTCCTTCTTATCAGTTTCTTAGTTGTTTTCTGTTTGCACATTCGTTCACCCGAGTTGATCAGGAGTTTGCTAAATTCCATGCAGAGATGTGGATCGAGCTCAAACCTTAGGGACATCATCGGAAAAGACGGGACAAAGTTTGGTTCAGATTGGTTGGAGCGGTGGATGGAAGAAAGTTTATGGAACAATGAGCAGACTCCGGCGAGAAACCGATGTGCAGATGATCACAAGAGTGACAAGATCCTGGAAGTAGATACTTGGAAGCCTCAGGTAAAAGCTCACGTCTTGGGTTCACATTGTAATCATCAAAACTTCACGGTACTCGAATCTCCATTAAAGGTACCGCCAAGTTCTATTAAGCTTCCTGCAGAGAACAGTCCCCGACCACTTTCTGCCTCGTCTAGACGTGGAAGTAGTTGCAGAAGAAGTCCTTTCACACCCACAAAGAGCGAATGCATGTTTGGGTACTTCAATGGCTACTCAAGTTATCCAAACTACATGGCTAACACTGAATCTTATCGTGCGAAAGTTAGGTCGCAGAGTACTCCGAGGCAGAGGCTATATAGTGCAAGTGGAAGATCTGTTCAAGGTTTTGGTGATGCAGATAACTATTCAGAGAGGAGTTTTGTTAAAAATACCAGCTTTAGGTGCAGAGGTTACGTAGCTTCTGGCCGTTTGCATAGACTAGGCAGTGTGTTTCCACTTTAAGATGACAACAAAGTTTGTGTTCTTCTCACTATTCTTCTTTTGATCCTTCCTTTTGACTGTGTGGATGATGCTTAGTGTTGTAATTATTTGTCCATTGTTCTTGATGAACTGAACCTCCTTCAGTCCTTTGTAAGTGTGTCAGGTGGATTTCAGTTAAGTTCCAAACTGATGATTTAGAACATTTGTGTAATGTATAGCATCAAACATATTTTGTTCTGCTAATTTCCAATTTGATTGATCTGATTTTTCATAACTAGTCAAATTTGAAATAATCTATCAAACAAGAATTCAAATTAATCAATTAATTTTCAATCTTGATTTAAATTAAATTTTTGTTTTTTCTATGTAAACTTAATATAAGTTTCAAATTTATGACTTACTCGTAGTGTTCAAAATTTGTTACAAGACGTAAAATGTATAACATTAATCACATTTTTATCAGGTAATTTCTTATGGAATTGATCTAATTTGATTTTTTATAATCAATTAAGTTTAAAAAGTTTTATTAAACTTACATTTAAACTAACCAATTAACTTCAAATCGTATCCAATTCAAACTTCCTAAGAGGCCTATGCTTGAGTACTCCTTAAACTTTGAAATTCTCTACAAGGAATGGTCAGTCTAAGAAGTAAGATGGCAAAATTGAAAATAAACGTTACATAGATTAATTGAATCGATAAAGCAAAGGTGTCGTGGTGTAGTTGGTTATCACGTCAGTCTAACACACTGAAGGTCTCCGGTTCGAGTCCGGGCGACGCCATTTTTGTTTGTCTTTCTCTACGCCGCCGTTTTGGGTCCACTACACGTTCCAGGTACATTACCGTCCCTTCCATCTCTATCATTCATTTTCTCAGAACAACTCATTGAAAAGGACAGTGTCAGAACATGGCAGTATTGAGGGATTTGTTGACGTTGGATTTGATGCATCGTACAAAGTTGTTTTATTCGATTCGATGTTAAAGTCACTTTAGGGAATCACCTTCAAAAAATTTCGTATGATTCGGTTATCTTGTGAAAGTTGACATAGCGTTGGTTAATAGTACGTAATTTAATTTTTAATTTGTTTCTAAATAATCCATATAAAAAGGGAGAAAATAATAAACAATTAAATATGAGAATAATAAAAAAAATTGGACTCAATTCAAATTAAATTTAACTTGACGGAACTTATTTTAGTTTAATATATAATAATAAATTTTGAGCATAATATTGATTGAGTAGACTCAAAATTCATCAAAAATATTCTCATATACACGTGTCTATGTATATTGGAGATAAATTGAATTTAAAAAATTCAATACACACTACATGAATTTACATTCTTTTAAATATATAAAAAATTTAAACAATTCAAAATTCATCTAAAATAATATATGTATAATAGATTTACAATGCAAAAAAATGCAAAACTCAATTAATTGAATAAATTTATACTCCTTATCAAAAGACTTTATACTCTTGTGTAATCATAAATTAACAGATTTAAGCCGTAGAAACAGTTTTTTTTTGTAAAAATACATAAGGGAAGTTGTGTATATTATGACCCTTCTTAGATTCTAGTAAAGCGAAAAGTCTTGTGCATTAGATACGTTGACTTTATTTATTTTAAAGTGTACCAAAAATTTAACTATTGGATCTCAAATTCGTTAAAATTATTCATGTTTGAATTCAAGAAAGTGAATTTATACTCTTTGGCAACAACTGGGCCAAAAATATATGTTATGGCTCGGGTGTAATCTAAATTTTTAGGTTTGAGTTTGATCAAATCTAATTAAATAATTTTTTATTTTTAAAAAAATTAAAAATGATATCATTTTATTTAAAATTTTCGAGCTTCAAGTTAGACTAAATTGGACAACCTGAGTCTGAGTCAAGCTAAAGCTTGAAATGAGTAAAACTACATTATTTCGTTTAAAATTTTTAAAATTTAAATCAAACAGTTCAAACTCAAATATCCCTTAAAAAAAAAAGTAAATCTAACCCAAATTTCAATCAACTCGAATCAAGTATGTTTACTTCCCATTTTGAGCTTATTTTTACCAAGCCTACTTATCCCTGAACTTTAGTTGGGAGGTAATGCAAAATGACCATATAATGCAACATCAAAGAGAACCACAAGCTAGAAAAGGAAGGTGTATACCTTCCCAATCAAAGGGATGCTCAACGAATCAACTTGACTTTACCATTTATATCCTGACAAAAGACGATGCCCTGTAATAGTAGTTGGTGATCAAAGTGAGGCAGAGAAGAACTTAGAAGTCCTATGATGGTCTAGATATGGACCATGGCGATTCAGTTCCAAACCTAACTCCAAGCTGTATTATAAGGCAGCAAATTGACCTTTGAATAATGTTACCCAAGTAAATCAAATGTTTTCAACGGTTAAAATTTGAGATAGCAATAGATCCGGTTGGATTTGAGCGGTCTAAAAGTTAGTGTCTGACTCAAGGCCTTACTTGAAAGCCAATTAAGCTCGAGTTGCACGACTTTAACTTAATCGGGTTGAGATCGTCCTAATTGTCCAATCTAAAGTTTGAAAAATAAAAAGAAAAAAGAAAATTTAAATTTGTTAATTCTAATTCTGGTCAAACCAAACCTAAACTTAATTATCAAGCCTAGTTAAAAGGCATGTATATCTTTTGTTATTTAACTTGTTATTGTTCTTCATAAAAATCATATGGGTCAAAAAATTTTAAATTATACTTTATTAAATAGATAAATGAATACAGCTACCACGTCAGAGTTAGGTTGCAAAAAGGATGGTAATGGTTGGATGAATCTTAAATATGAAATAGAATTTGACTTGTTGCAGAATAATATTATTTTAATGTAATTGATTCAAATAATATTATTTTAAATTTTAAAAATTATATATTAAGACAATATCGATAAATATTTTATAATTATTTAAGTTAAACTTCGAATCCACCTTCATGTTTTCTCATTTGTTGCTTGTTTTTAATTCTCTTTTATCAATGCTATTTTTTTAATAAATTTACACTAATTTTTAATAACATTAATTATTTATTAATTAATAGTAAAAATAATTGGCCTCTCAGGACACATGTAACTTTAGGCATAAAACAACGTCGTATTGGAACAAAAACAAAATTGGAGCAGATTAATAAAAACAGAAGATCTGAACCCACAACTTGGCATGTCAGGGACTAGACAAGTGAATTAATTAACCCAAAATAATTTTATAATATAAATAGCTTTATAACTTTTAGGAATAATTATAACATGTCTTTTACATTAACTACTTTATCTTTTTTCCCTTTATTTCCTCGCAGCTGTTGGGATTAATTGTAATAAATAATAATGGTTGGTATTACTTAATAATTATAATACTGTAGCAAAAGTAATTATGCGATGGAGATATATTATTCTAAGTAATTAATTGACTATAGTTTAATCATATATTGATTTCAACAAAATAAATTATACGATTGATGATGAAATGTATTGCATGGAGAAGTCTGATACATATATATAATTACCTTTATCATTATAATCACTTAAATGGTTAAAAAGTGTAATTTAAACAAATAATATTTTGTATAATTAAGTCTTATCCCTCTTAATTATTATTAATTCGTTGGTGCATTATAATAATAATAGATTTGTTATTATTATTGTTTAAATGATTGTAGTTGTTAGTTTATACAATTTATACTTTTTTGTTGTATTTTTTGACTTTTTAATTAAGTATTTTTCTTATCAATAATTGTCATTTATTATTTATTCCACATTTGTAATGAAAGTAATCCTATCAATAATAATAAATTAAGTCACATGATAATATTTAAATTCACAACATTACTTTAATTGTGATTAGTCATTAGTCATTATGCTCGAAAACAACTTCTGTATTAGAGGTGAAGCTACGTACTACTGGATCTTTTTAGATCCTGCATATTGGTGAAATTTTTACTGAATTATTATTATATTATATTTATTAAAATTATACATGCCCTTTTTTTTCAAACGAAAGTAAATATTATAATTCAATCATGAAAAATAAACCATCTTATAATTTTAGTATCATTAGTTTGAATATTTGAAGTATCTTAAATTTTGTAAAAAAATATTAATTGTATTGCTCTAGTTTAACTTTTTATTTCAATTGTCATAATTCAAAAACCAATTTTTTATAGTATTATCTATTTATTATAAAATCACATTGTATTTAACCCTAAAATATACCAACTTTTCCCTTACATATAATCTCCCAATTTGGATACAAAGCAACCTAACACATACCTTTTAGGCACACATATGCATATCTTCACCAATTATGGGAAGTCCTAATTATTATTCTGTTTCAAGAAGAAACAAATCGTGAGGCGATTTTTGGTCCAATCTCAATTCAGGAAACAAAATCTATATCCGATTTCATCAACCTTTTGGCCATGTTATGAACTTTCTAAAACCATACTAAAATTAGTTTTTTTTTTCATTAGAGAAAATTAATATGAATAAAGAAAATATTAAGATAACTTGGAGTTTGATAAATACACAATTTAAGAATTCTATAAATCAAACATGAAAATAATAATAATGAAGATTCAATTCTTCTTTTGTTCATTTAGGACCCCTATTGATTATAAACTAGACTATAACATAGTAATCATCAAAACTTTCTTCATAAGTTCTTTAATTAAAGAAAATTAGAATAATTTATGATATATATTTCTCATAACTTAATTATTTTTATTCAATTTTGTTAGATTTTATTTATTTATAGAATACAAAAAGGAAAATAAAAAAAATATATTTAGGAGATGTAGCAAAGAAGTTTTAATTCAGAAACAATCTCTCTATTAATTAAAGTTAAGGCTACGTATTATTAGATCTCTCTAGACTCCTGTTTAATAAAAAATTTTAAAATTTTTAAAATTAAGTAATTTCATATATTCATAAAAAGTAATTAGAAAAAATTTTCATTTTTGTACTAACGAACTCATGAACAAATTAATATTAAGGATTTTCATATTCTTTTTCAACAATACATAACTAACTTGACAAAATTAGGAAAAGAAATTGGATTTTTGTACAAGAAATTAAAAAATAAAGACAAGAGAAAATCCAAAAACCAAATCTAGTCGTAGGAAACGTAATCTTGTCCGAATCTATAGAAAGCTACAGTCACGCCTGTAATGGGTGTAACGCATCACACGCAATTCTTTCTCCCCGTGTCGGTGTCACTTTCCTATTGGGCAGCATTTGTCGGTTGCAATTACCAAACCAATTCCTTACCGCACCGAGTCAGAATCTTCTTACCAAGAAAAGGAGAAAGCACGCGCTTGACAGTGCGCGTGGTTTAAGACGTGGGGAGGACATCTCGAAACTCTGTTTAGGAGTTCTGAAAGTGGACCCCAGGAATACTCTCTCTACTCTCTACATAAATAGGAGTGTAAAACCAGAGAGACAGAGAGAGAAGTCATTGATAGAGAGAAGAGAAGAGAAGAGCCACTCGTACATCTATCACGTCACTATCTAGGAGCTAAAGCTATGGTTTTCTGGGTTTGTGTTGGTTTGATTAAATCAAAGAACCAATTATAAGAAAAAGACAGTGAACAGTATCCATTGTGATCCTTGATCTTCCTCTCTTCCTGTTACTACTCCCATGTAAGTCAGTTCATAGTTCATACCTTCAACTCTCTCCTCTTCTTTACTAATATAATAATCTCACACTTTTACCATATCATGCACTAATGCACAAACCTATGTTTCTTGTCGTTTGGTTCTCTGCAGATCCCGGTACATGTATCTTTAAATGTGCATGTACTGGTCACAGAGACGGAGTTCATAAAAAAGGTTACCTTTTTTCCTTTTTCCGTACTGGGTTTTGGCTGGTCTTATCACAGGATTGTTGAAAAGTCTTCGTCTGTATTTGTGTGTGTATGTGGAATGTAGTGTGAGTGTGGGAAGCGATAAAGGCTTGACCTTTTCGTCTTCTTTGGCTTGTCTTCCCTTTTTCTTACTCTCCCATCGCTTGAAGTCCTTTTTAGTACCCTCTCCTTCCCTTTTTGGGGTATTTTCAATACCGACAAGCAATTGGTCAAGCTCTGTCTATGTTGATATAAAGCTGATGGGCAATTAGGGTTTTGTTTCCGCTACATCATCTAAACGGAGTTTCACAGAATTTCCTTTCACGGGTTTGTGCTTTACCACGTACTAGATTGAGAGAAAACAGGTGTGAAGATAGAGGCCAACAACTGTTTCCCTTGTCTTTTTCTTACTTTCTTTTTCTTCTCTTCCTCGTTGTCTGAAACTTTTGCTTTATTTATTAAGACAAAGAATGATGAGTCATGCATGAAGAATTGAGAAGGAACAGATGAGATGAGCCTCCGAAGTCAAAACCCATTGCAGAGAAAAGAGTATCAAAATCTGCAAAAACCCTTGTTAAAGTGATAGCGGTATCGTTTCACTTTAAACCTCTTTCATAAACCTAGAGAGACCATAGCAATCATAGTACCTAGGCTTGCAGGAAAGTTGATATGGTAAGATATTAAAAAAGAGAGGAGCTTTTAGAGTTTTGAGTGTCTAATCAGAAGTAGTATGATCGTGGCTGATACTGTCATTCACAGGAATACCATGTCTAGTGCTGTCATTGCTCATCGGCCACCGCCTCTTCTTCGATCACCTATCCCTATATCGTTCGCACTCTCTGTCGCAGTTGTATTTCCCGTCTCTTAATTATCTCATCTCCCACACTTGTTTCTTTTTTTTTTTCTGGTTCTTTTGTCATTATTGATTGTGGGTGTCGATTCTTGCCTCTTGTTCTTCTTAAAGGCTGAAACTTTTTGTTATATTCATCTGCAGAAAAGCAAAATGGACAATCAAGGTGATATGGGTTTGCTTGGAGACCCGTTTGATCCTAGTTTAGCTGGGAGGAATAAGGATGATGGCTTTGAGAGCAGGTCTGGAAGTGATAATCTTGAAGGTGGTTCTGGTGATGAACAAGAAGCTGGAGATGATCAGAGGCGTAGGAAGAAGAAGTATCATAGGCACACTCAACATCAGATACAGGAGCTTGAAGCGTATGATAATTTTCTTTTTCTCTCGTGCGAGATATGGGATCTATGCGTTTCTATATTTCCAATGATTTGAGCTTACTTGGTTTTGCTCGCTGTTGTTGAGTTTACAGTTTCTTCAAGGAGTGTCCTCATCCTGATGAGAAACAAAGATCGGAGCTAAGTCGGAGGCTTTGCCTAGAAAACAAGCAAATTAAGTTTTGGTTCCAAAACAGGCGAACACAAATGAAGGTGATTTGAATAGATTTTCTTTTAGTTTGTTTCTTTTTAGTAGTACTGAAGATGTTGAAAATGATCATCATCTTGTATGCAGACCCAACTGGAACGACATGAGAACGTACTTCTCAGACAAGAAAATGATAAGCTCCGAGCTGAGAATGAGCTGTTGAAGCAGAACATTGCAGACCCGATTTGCAACAACTGTGGTGGTCCTGTAGTACCTGGACCAGTGTCTTACGAACAACAGCAGTTCAGGATTGAAAACGCTCGGTTAAGAGATGAGTTGAACCGTGTTTGTGCTTTAGCTAGTAAGTTTCTAGGCAGGCCACTTTCATTCTCTTCAAATCCTATGGTTTCCTTCAGCCCAAACTCTAAGTTGGATCTTGCTGTTGGGAGAAATGGGTATGGAGATTTAGGCAATATAGACTCAACATTGCCTATGGGACTTGGTTATAATGATGGAGTTGCAATGCATTTTATGAAACCAATGAATGGTCCTCTGGGGAATGAAATGCCTCATGACAGATCTTTGTTTATAGATCTTGCAATGTTAGCTATGGATGAGTTAGTCAAGTTGGCACAGATTGATAACCCTCTTTGGATTAAAAGTTTGGATGGAGGAAAAGAAACCTTGAACTTTGAGGAGTACATAAGGGCATTTCCTCCTTGTATTGGCATGAAGCCCACTAACTTTGTTACTGAGGCTTCAAGAGAGACTGGAATAGTTATCATCAACAGCATGGCACTTGTTGAGACATTAATGGATGTGGTATGCATATGAAACTCCTGCCATTGTAAAGCTCTTAATGATTTCCCTCTTGAAATCTGAATTTGCTATTGGAAATTTCTTATGCTTCTGAGCGTTGGTTATTGCACAGTTCTATAGTTTTATATGCTACTTTGATCTGTATTAACTTGTTAAAGATATGCTTGCAATGCTTTGGATAATGTCGACTCTATTGTTTCTTTCTTTTAAGTATTGATAAATCGTGCAATGCTCGAAACTAATCAGCATTTTAATATTAGCTTACTTGCCTTCCTTGGATATAGAATCAATGGGCAGAAACATTTTCAGGCTTGGTTGGTGGTGCCTCTACCATTGATATGATATCATCAGGCTTCGATGGAACCAAAAACGGTTCTCTGCAAGTGGTATGCTGATTTCTATTCCTTTCTTGTTATTTGTACCGGTAATTCAAAGTGGAAATGATGGAATTTTTTTTTTAAAGATGCGTGCTGAGTTTCAAGTGGTTTCGCCTTTAGTCCCTGTCCGCCATGTGAGATTTCTTAGGTTCTGCAAGCGGCACGCAGAGGGAGTTTGGGCCGTGGTTGATGTTTCTATAGATGGAAAACAAGAACATTTACATGGGCATCCATTAACAGCATGCAGGAGACTTCCTTCAGGATGCATAATACAAGATTTGGCCAATGGTTGCTCTAAGGTAACAAGTTCAGCAAATTCCTTACTTTTTTTGAAAAATATTCTCTTGTAGTAGTTGTCCATCATCATTTACACCTTCTAATCCAGTTTGTTACGACAATTACATCTTTTTAAGTGAAGACTCTATGACCAATATTATTGTAATTCGCTATGAACTCTTATACTACATTGACTCGTGCTTCCTCGAACTTATATTTTTTTCAGTATTTCATATCTGCTAGTGCATTTATATTAGGAGCTTATATGAG
>JAOQMM010000006.1:22179642-22207539 GCA_027563515.1 Erythroxylum platyclados
CTTTGTGAAATGGGACATGATCTATGGGTCCTATTTCTATATAGAATTAAAATTAATATGAAAATAATTGCAATGATCACAACCATACAATTTCTCCAACTTTTTATTCTGTTTATCTCTTCTACACCAATAAAAACTAAAATAAAATTTGAGGGATATCTTTTATGTCATTTTCTTAAAACAAAGAATATGATAAAAAGGTGTCCAGAACAAGCCAAATTATGCCACGTGTACTTTTCTCATGGGTCATGTCTTTTTTTTGGTTTTTTTGACTGTATCTGTTGGTGTACGAATTACAACGTGAGTTTTGGAGCAATTGTAAGCTTATAATCACACAGATCTGAATCACATAAATAATTTTTTTGTAAAAATATAAAAGGAATGTTACATAAAATTATTTTATTTGAATTCAATCAAAATTAAGATAAAATAAAAGAAAATTTTGAGTTGAATCTATATTGACATTATTACATATTAATAAAAAATTATCTAATTTATTAGTTTTGTAAAAAAAAATTATCTAATTTATTATTTTTGTTATCTATTTTAAATTGTAGATTAGATGTTATATTGTGATTACAAGCACTTTCAAAAAATTTAGATGATATGAAAATAATTATAAAAAATATAATGGTAATTATTAATGATTAAAAAACTTAATCAGTTCAATCGATTAATAGTAAAAATTTTGAACTGACAAATTTTTTAGTTCAATTTTCAACTTTTCGGTTTGATTTATTTTAATAAAATTAATAATTTTATTAATTAATTATTCAATTTTTGTAAATTAATAAGTTCATATAAATTATAATAAATCAATTAATTGTTATTTAATAATTTATTTTTTAATTAAACTTTAAAATTTTTAATAAATAAGTCAATCTTTTTTGAACATATTTCAAATTCTTTCATTTTATTTAATTTTTAACTAATTTTATAAGGATCTAATATTAGTTGAACCTTAAACATCTTATTATTCTGGCTTAATTTTCGGTCCAATTTATAAAATATTGATAAATATAACAAATTTTAAAATAAAAGAAAATATTGAGTTGAATTAGCTGTTGACAATTTTGTATAATATAAATGTAATGATAAAAAGTACAACTATTCCATCAGTGCTGGTGATCACCTGGACCACTACGACCAAACTGGAGGGAAGCTATCAACTTAACAGCAAATCGTACGTTACTAGAGTTCTTTTGATTATTCGGACCGAAACACCCCATAAATTACATTTTCGAATAAATGTAAAATTAAAGTCTTCTGTAGAATCTTAAGACTTTTAAGAGAGGGATTTTTGAGCAGCATCGTCTACCTGTAGGCCTGCAACTCCTCATGCATTACTTTAATGAAAAGGTTGACCAAACAAACTCTATCAAGAAGATAAGGTTCTAATAGGATAAGAGAAGATTGGTATCTCTTTCCTTGTCCCCTGTCACTGTCCTCTTTATCCCTTCCCTTGATCTTTTTACCATATAAGTTTATATTAAATGTATATGATTCAATTATTATCAACAAAAATCTGGCTTTCCCCAAAATAAAATATCTTTGGTTAGGTTACATCATCTCAATAACAAATAATTAGTAAAAAAATTTAACCAATTCAATCAATTTTTAAACTGTGCAGTTTTTAACTTTTACTTAATTTATTTTAATAATTTTTATTATTAAAAATCGATCCATTTATTAATTAATAAATTTTTATAAATTAATTTTTATTTAAAATATCTTTTTTAATTAAACTTTCATTTGTTCATTAAATAAAGACAACTTCTTTTAAATATATTTCAAATTCTTTAATTTTATTCAATTTTTAGTCAATTTTATGACAATCTAATATCAATTAAACCTTAACCCTCTCGTCTTATCAGTTTAACTTTTAATTTTTTAAAACATTTATAAAAAGTATAAAAACTAAAGATAAGTTTAACATTTTAATCTTAGTTTTACTTGACCTAAATTAATAAATAAAACTCATTAAACTTAGATTCACAAAATTTCAAATCAAATTCAAACTTAAAAAAGTAAATTTGTAAAACTTATTTTTTATAGACAGTTCACTTTTTGGTAAGAAATCTGCTATTTTACTTGTTCAGTTCTAACTCAGGACCAACATATTTTATCCGTTAACTGACAAAAAGTGAACAGATGAGATCTATAGCACAAAATTAGCACCAGTAAATAGCACATCAAATCCCATCCCTACTTTTTGGGCATGTACACCCTAATCTACTACTCAGCAGCGCACCTAAACCGACCTATCCTATTGTCATCTCTAAATAGAGCCAATCAATTAAGTGTTCCATCAGAAAAGTGTTCAACTTTCAAACATGTTGCTGTCCATCAGTTACAATTAGGGATATTTACAAGACAAATTCATCCTTCTCTAAACCACGAAACCTCACCTACTCTTTCAGCTACAATACACTAATGACAGCTCCCATGACTAAGTTACTGACTTAAAATTACCATGAACCCAAAAAAAGGAAAAACCAAAGTAACATAACAAGGAAAACACCAAAGTAGAAATCTTGATCCGTTGACAGGTGCCACTGGTGTTAAATTTGTGGGTCTCTTTCATCTCTATCACCAGATCTGTTCCCAAGCTGAGGGACCACCTACGGCGGCAAAAATGAATAAACCCCAGATTGGTAAATGATCAAGAACACCAAACTCAATATGGGTTCTACAATTTCCGAAGAAAATCGGAAGAAAAGGAGCTATTATGAAGTGGGGTCATAGTAAAAAAAGAGATGGTTTCAATCAATTCTGATCCTGAATCCTGATTTATCATAAACTCCATAATAGTTTCTCACCAACCTGATCTTGGGATGGATCTTGTCGATGAGACGATATTCTCCTTGTTCTCCTGTCGGTCCTGGCCTCCATTGTTCTGGTTCTTTTGCCAAGGGTTTCTGTTTGCAAATACCCAAAAAGCTAAAGACCATTATTATAGTCCGTAGCGATAGGAAGGAAAGTGCATAGAAGAACACGAAGTGAGTCTACACCAAAAATGTCTACAAAAGCTAATTCTGAAAGCGTTCTTTGGACTACGGCTCCGATCAGGAATCAGTTTGTGCACGTTTATTGACCAGAGATTTAGTGCTTTGCTAAATATCTTTAGCTTCCATAAAAATCTTCCCATCTTTTTGGCTTCAAACGAACAACATTGACTCGATTCTTTTCACAATAGACCAAAAAAAGGATCATTAAACACCATTTGTTTTTGGTAAATACGATGTCTGACAATGGTTGCTACATAATTCACTACCGATTACCCCTCTGCAACTCTAACAATAACGAGAACATATCAAATCCATGAGCAACGATCGAGCAAAGACGTGAACTTGAACATAAATGGTATACTCAAAATGCATGCATAAGCAGAAGGGAACATAGTAGAAGAGATACACTCTTTTCTTGATACCTGAAGAAGGTTGTTTCGTTCTTCGTTGTGACTTCAAATCTAGGGTGGATTCGGAGGTGTCAGGCAAGTAACGGTCGAGCCGAAGAAACCTGTCGTCATTTTCGAGCATTCTACGGACAAAAGACGCTTCCATGGAGTTCAGGAAATGGAAGTGCTTCTCGTTCGTCCACTGCTCCGTTTGCTTCTTGGAGACGTTGGGGTCCATGTCACCGGAAAAGGGTCGCCGGCGAACAACTTTGGTGGGGCTTAGATTATGACTTTTAGCTGTTGCTTTATGGGTTGGAATTTTCAGGTAGAAGTAGAACTCCTGAGGGATTTATATATCGAGCGATACAATTGAACACGCTTTTGAGTTTTGACACAAAACAAAAATATCTACACTCGCTATTCCAACCAACGCGCGTTGGACTTATTCTTGGTTTAATTTATTTTTTCTTTTCTAAAAAAATTCAAAACTATTAGCCACTAAAACTTCTTAATTTACAAGTTTATAATAATTTTTGCTAATTTATCTTATGATGATCATTTCAATTTACATTAAAAGTATTTTGCTTTTTTTAATTGTTATTACTTTAAATTATTAGATTTCTTATAAGATTGAAATTCTCTAATTATAACGAGAATACATTGATTAATTATATACATATTTTCTCTTGTATTAAAGAATTCTTAAGTTTTAAAAACTATCAACAATTTTTTTATATTTTTGATTTTATAATATTTGTCTTCTTGCGGTCAATTTTTGATTTAAATTCTAGCTAGGAACTTCAAAACGACATCATATAACATTATGTAATGAAAAAGATTTCATTTTAAAACTTACATTTAGAGTTTTTAAAAGAAATTTATAATAAGAGGACGAGTGGTATACGTCCAAAACTAAATAGAATAAAGTTATTGACAATTTTTAAAAATTTGAAGATACATTAATAATATGTTAATTTAAATAGAAGTTCAATAAATTTAATTTTAAAATTTAAAATGAATATACTTAATAATATGAATCATTTAAAATATATTCTACAACAAAATTCTTAAAAGATTAAATAACAATAATAATAATAATAATTAAGTAAAAAATTCGTTCATACACAGAATATGAAAAGATCCATTAACATGCAATCCGACTCGGAAGTAGTAAAGAGCTTGTTTATAAATTTTTACAAGATTATTAAGCGAGTAGGAGGGGTTGAGTGTACTCTCGAGGGTGGGATAGAAGGGAGGAGAGGAATAAAATATCTAAGATTAAAGAAAGAAAGAAGAATTAGAGAAAAGAAAGGAAAAGATATTTTAAGAGGAACAACGGAAGAGTCCATGCCTGAACGACCAACAAAAGTAACAAACAAACACCATAAAAATCTTTTTTTTTCTTTTCGGGGAGGGGGGGTTGATATTTTAGAGGGAGAGTGACGGTTATCCAGCTGTTAAATTATTGGATCAGTCATCCTCCAGGTTTGGTCTAAGTTGACAACCTATGATTAATGTTCTTGTTTCTTTAGATCATATAAAATTCCATTTTAAATTTATTATAATAAAGTTGCTTTCTTTAAGTGTTATATAAACACACACATACATATATATAATACGTAATGAGTTTTGTTTTAGGTATGGTGACAATGAGTGGAGCTCGCATTTAGAGAAGTTAGTTCTGAAATTCAATTGGATTTAGATTAAGTCTAATTAAATATTTTAATTTTTAAAAATAAAAATGACTTTTTTTTTTAAGTTTTAGGTTGGTAAACTGTTTAAGCTCGAGCTTGGTTTAGCTTGAAATTAAAAAAAAAAGCCTCGGCTCAAAACTCAATTAATTCATACTAAATTTATTAACTTTCGGGTGAGCCAGACTGAGTCACAACGAAATAGGCAAACTTTGTCACGCCTAATTTTGGGTGCTTCAAATGTAGCATTTATGGTCCTGGTTTGAACAATTTTAAATAAGTACGAGTTCGGCCAAAAGTATGGTCTAACCTAAAATATTGGATTGAACTAAAAAGTGCAAAAATTATATTCAAGTTTTTCTTTATATTTGTACTTTTTGTATTTTTTAGCTTTGATGGTGTTCTAGTCAAGTTGGGTTAAGCCTCTTGAACCTAAAATTAGGTTTTATTTTTTTCAATTTAAACTTGAATTCTATTCGAATTTAGATTAATTCGAATTTTATTTATTGATTTTGTGTCAAATTCTAGCTAAATTAAAATAATATTTTTTATTAATATAATTTACTAATATACAACATTTCTTTTACATTTTTACAGAGAGTTATTTCCATAACTCGAACATGTAATCTTTAGGTCATAAAAAAAAATTTACCAATTATTTTAAGACTCGCTCTCAATATTATAAAGTAAAACATTAACTAAAACATTAAATAAAAAAATAACCATCAACTATAATTTTAAAGAATATTCATAAACAAACTAGAAGCTTCAAGAAAAATCTAAAATTAATATCTGATTTGTAAGACAAGTTTGAATATATCTTCAAAGACACTGTTCTTCAAACAATAATGAAGGAGAGATATTTTTGGTGGAGGTATTAAATTCAAAGTTGTTTGTCATTGATGATGTGAGATTAGAATGTAGTAAGGTTTGATGACTGAGGTACTACGTATTAAATATTAATATCAACTCAACCTAAGCATTAGAGTTTGACCAGGATGTTTATCACAGTAGTGACATGTCTGTATAGTATAGCTTTGTATAGGCAAGAGTCAATAAGAGTTATGGACACATCACAGGGAAAAAAAAAGGATGATAGGTCGGGTTAGTAATAAAACAACATTATTTTAATTAGTAAGTTGAAGTATTTATAAACTAAAATAACGTAGTTTAGTTTAATTATATTAAAATAACGTAATTTTGTTAAAGTCAATCCGATTCTCAATTTTCAATTTAGTTTAAAATTTAATCAATTTAGACTTAATTAGTTAATTTCGAAATTTAATTATGTCCAATTTGTCATTCATAACAAAAAAAAAGGTGATTCAATTGGTGATTGAAGGCTCGAAATCAGGAGTGGTAATCAGAAGAGAAAATTTAGGATCAATCTTGGACCTAACTCGAAGTTCAATTCGACCTCAATTAAGTTTGATTAAATATATATTTTTAATTTTAAAATAAAAAATAACATCATTTTAAAAAAAAGTTTAGGTTTTAAGTTAAACCAGGCTAGGCAACCCAAACTCAAAACTCAAATTTTGCAAAAAGTCTAAACTCAACCCGAAATCCAATTAACTTAGTTTGAACTCGTTTGCTTCAAATCAAGTCGATCTAAACTACGCGAGGCCAAGCAAGTCTTACCATTACTGCTTCAAATAACCCACTTATGAAAGTTGTAGGTTTGTGTCATAATTTGTTAGGTAACATATCTAGAATACATAATTGTTCAACTATTGCATACTTAAAAGTTAAGGGGCAAAATTGCGTAATTTCGAATTTTTTCAGATTTTAGGACTAAGGAAATTTTCATTAAATTGTTACTGTTATTGCATATGTATAATTAAACGATCGAGTTAACTTAAATTTTTTTTTCAAATTCGAACTCAATCGTTTAGTTGTTAACTTTACAATGATCCAATTCAATTTCTTATTATTAATCAAGCCCAAAAATATTTTAAAATTGAAGTTTAAGTTCAATCAAACCAAACTTAATTTGTTAGGATCAACCAAACCAAACTTAACCAAACCGATCCAGACTTTTAGTTACCCTTACTTGCATTGCAATTGGTAGTTTATCCAAAACCTAAAAAGGACTTAAAATGTTTATTACCCAGTCGTAAGAACCATAACATAGAACCAACACAAAAACACAAACTCGCTTGTTCTCATTCAAGATTGGTGTGGCGAGACCTGATGGCCTCAGGACTCTGACCCAGAACCTCACCCAACTTATAAACCACCATCTCAAACAACACAAACAACGCTCCTTCGTAAACACTCCCCATAGGCATCAATGGCCGTGATTTCACCTCATCATCGGCCATGGTCTGCGCAGGCACATAGCAGGTAACACTGGCATGTTTCACGCACGATCCTGTCTCCGGCTGAGAAGTCAAGAGCAGGACTTGGGCACCGGTCGATTTAGCCACCGAGCAAATCGCGTCGACGGTGGAGAATCCACCGGGCCCGGCGGATGCTATGAGGAGGTCCTTGGAGGAGATTGGAGGCGTTGTCATGTCGAAGACGAAGTGAGCAGAAAGACCCAGATGAGCTAATCGCATGCAGAGAGCTTTAAGCATAAGACCCTCACGACCAACTCCGTAGAGGAAGACGCGGCCCTTTTGACCAGCGACGGCGGTGAGAACGTTGACCATGGTGTCCAACGGTGGTGGATACGGATTGGTGGGCTTGGAGAAGATAGAGGCTATGTGGCTGCATATTTCAGAGGCTAAAGTCGAGGCTGATGAGGCTTGGGAGGACATTGTCGGAAGTTTTTGTACTTCCGTTTTCTGTGTGCTCAAGATAAGATTGGGTTTCGATAGGATTCATATTTCATTCATTGTCCGATTTGTTTGTTAGTGAATACTCGACATAACCCCAAAAAAGAAAAAAAAAAATTGTATTGTAATATTTAAGTGTTAAGTAATTATTTAAATTTATATTATTAAAATAATACTTATTACGTAAAATAATAATACAAATAATACTTTATTTACATCTTTTTTAAATATTAACATAAAAATACTAATATTATAAATAATAATTCAAATTCGATCGTCAACAACAACAACAATAATTTAGTCAAAACCTCACAACCCAGAATACTCAAACTCGCTTGACTCTGAATATTCGAATCCAAATTTTAAATTGAACCTAATAAAACATAATTAATCTATTGATCTTTTAAGTCCAGTTCCAAACTTTTTTATCATCTTTAATATTGAATTACAAAAATCAAGGTGCCATGTTCTAAAATCTAAACAAACCAACTTTATCACATAAACATAACATGGGTTTTATTCTGATAAGAAAAATTTAGAAAAAAAAGTGAAAATATGTTTTGGTTTGAAAAACAAGAACATACATAAAAGATGCTTATGGAGAAGAATATGGCTATGGTTGACAACAATTCTCAACTCACAACACAGTATTTACATGCAAATGTAAAAACACCACCAAAAATATTGAAAAGAAGGGAATGCCATAAACATTGAGTATCAAATTGGTTCAATAGCTTCTTTTGCTCTCCACTAGTTGAATGTAAGAGAGCCTTGTAGAGGCAAATTGTCTGTACCTTCTAAACATGTTCATATCTTTGACACAAGCACTTACTGCAGAACAATCGACCTATTCCGTTCTTTTCCTCTCCGTTACGTTGACTCCTTCCTCTTCGTCGTCAAAAAATGAACCCTTCTGCCGGAGTTCCTTTACTTTACGAAACTCATCATAGTGAACTCGTCGGTGCTCCCTAAAGCTTGCACTCCTATCTGTTTCAGAATCTGTCAGCAGCAAGAGAAATACCCATCAGCCATCAAAACAAATGGCCTCACTTATTTTGAGAATTTGAAATAAGTTGGGAGTGAAAACCAGTACGACTACATGACCAACCTTCTCCATCTTGCTCCACAGGATCTGCCTCATCTTCAGATGATGTCCAATCGCTGGATCGCCTGTTAGGATTTCTACTAGAAGATGCCATAGTATCCAATGCATTCCGCAGTTCCTCGGCATGTTTTGTATCACCAGTAGTTTCATCAAAACTACCCCGCCTAGGGGACAAGGAACCTACAGCAATAAAGGAAAAACTGCCAATGTTAAACTAGGAAGATAGTACTGTTTTAGTAATCTCATAAAGAAAAAGCTTAATGTGACGTATTTTGTCTTGGAGGTGGCGGAGGCTTTCATTGACTTCTATCCACCAAACATGAGTGAATGCTTTGCCTGCTTTTAGTTTAGGAAAAACGAAGATAAATTAACATACCATCATCATCAATCATTGGGTGATATGGAGTCTTGGGTTCAGTGATTTTCTGCCTTACAGGCTTATTGGCTTCAATTTCACCCAGATTAGCTTCATCCCATTTTACACGACTCCTGTTACTCCTGAGAATTTGATGAAATTAACATATCATAATTACTAGCTCAAGTCAGTGGAATGCTAATAAAGCAACACACCTCAGTTGCAAATAAACAGACACATCAGTATAAGAAATTATGACACGAAAACCTAACGAAAATTAGAGGCTAGAACTCTAGCTTGGACTCTTGACGCAAATATTCCCATGAATAACGTGACATTTCTTCTAGCTTGTAAACTCTATGACAAGATACCATTATTGAATGCCATCCATATGGCACGTATCTATGAACTAGGCCAGGAGAAAAATAACTTAATTTTTAGAAGAAATGAACAGAAAAACAATTGCCCCTTCCAAAATGTCCGGTAGTAACTTCCAATTGAGCAACATAAGAATATCATTTTTTTTGTGGCAAACAGATATTCCGCGGTTTCTCTGTATCAATTAATGGAAGGTTCACTTGATTCTCCTGAATATGTATTATATTGACATCATGCTATCAGTAAGCAACATTTTGTAAATGGGCCTAGATATGCTTAATCTTAACTATAAGGAATTCAAATATCTTCTGTGGACCATAAGAAATATATGATCCAGATCGACTAATCATGCCAATAACAGGCACATGCAAATTCGCAAGAAGCATATCAATGATGGCAAGTTCTAAGAATCTCAAATGACATCACATTATGATCCAACATGTTGTGATATTAATCAAAGGCGCCACCAGTCAATATAAAGTTAATGTCAGAAGAAATATACCAAACACAGAAGCAATCTTTTTAGCAGTAGGGAAGTAAAATAAAAAGCAACACTTCTGCAACAAAATCTTAAGAGATGTGAAGTAAATAAAGGGAACTATTGGCACAAAACAGTTTGAAGTTACTTCATTTTTCAGAACTTGATATCTCCAACAATCACCAATCTCACGTAAACAGTTGCTGATTGACCTGATTGCATTTAGACATGAGAAAACAAGAAGTTAAATGTAGGTTATCAAACAAGGCAACAGATGTGCTGCATAACAACAAAGATAGACAAAGGCACGATGTTATATAAGAAAACATGTGATAATCAGAAGGCCTTTCTCCACCAAATTCCAAGAACTGTAACATAAATGAGTAGAGAGAACAGTTGATTGCAAATGTAAGAGGATTTACCAAGACAGAACCAACAACAATCGATACAAACTCTAGGAATAGTAAGCCAGATAACTTGCTAGAAACGATTTTGACACTCAAAAGCATAACTTTCGTATCAGGAATAAGGGAAAATATCCACTAGCTGAACTGAACAAATTAAAGGATCAAAACTATATCCGAAAACAGCTAACATTGGCAAAACATTCAAGAAGACTACAACATTCCATTTACACTAAATTTGGTGAATATTGGAAAATCTGAAGGTGCCTCAACTCCATAATACCCCAACTTAAAACAAAGCTTCAACTTTGTTGTAAATAATCAATCACCATACAACTCCTAACAGATAAAAGGCTGAGAAATGTATCCATTACGTACAAACAGGATAAAAGAACTCCCTTACCAGTAGCAGCTACAACAATCACAACCATTCTCACTCAAAACACATGGGGATATCATGAAAATGCAATGAATCTTTCAGCATATCTATACGGTGAGAGTAGCCAAAACATCAAATCTAAATTGGGAAAAACCATTTTCTTTCCCTTTTACAAGGTTGGCTTTTGAGTTTTGATGCGATGATAAAGAGACATTATAGCACCCAACACAATATTATAAATTTAAATTACCTAATGCAATGAAGCCAAAAGTTATCTAACTAATCCCTCAAACAACAACAGACGATCAAAAAGTTGAACCATACAAAAAGTATAATCTTTCTATTTGCTTTCACAACTTCACCGAGCTTTCTTGAGAATCAAACGGAAAATAGAAAATGGGTACATTACAAAAAAACTCAACTGAAAATTGGATAATAAATTGGAGGAGAGACTTGTACCTATATTCGCTTTGTTTCTTCTTATGGGATTACGATGACTCCTCTTTTTTGCGCCTTCCACATTTTTCTACTTTTCTTATGGGCTATACTTCTTTTCCGGTACTGCCCTTACGTAGTTCCATATTCACGATTGAGGCCCCATAGAGACTCACAGCTAGTAATTAGTCTGAAATAGCCTCTATAGTTATAATTAAGGCAACAACATATTATTGGATTTTTTTTTTGTCTCCGTATATCTGCAAGATTTTTATTAGGTTTATTATCATTACATCATTTTCTCCACGTAAATGTGTAAAGAGAAATGCTTTAAAAATTAAAATTGAACTAATTTGATCAGTTTAATAGTAAAAATTTTAAATCGATCAAGTTTTTAATTTAATTTTTAATTTTTAAATTTGATTTAGTTTAATAATTTTTGTTGTTTAAATTTATCAGCTTATTAATTAATTAAATATTTTTTTAAACTAATCAGTTTTTATAAAATAAAATAAATCAATTAATTTTTATTTAACGATCTCTTTTTTAATTAAGTTGTATTTTTTAATAATGAAGGATAGTTTTCTTCAATCATTTTTCAATTTTATTTAATTTTATAATAGTTTAATACTGATTGAACTTTTTAAACCTTAAACATTTTAACTTATCAGTTTAACTTTTTGTCTGATTTTTAAGATAGATTAAGGACAAGAGATGTGAATTTTCAAATTTTATTTCAATTAGTTAAATGATTTTTTAAGAATGATAAATTAGTGAAAATTAAATTAAATTAAAAATTTAAAAATAACTTAAATCGATTATCAATTCAATTAGATGTTAAAATAAGCTGGACCTTGTAGGATTAATCGTAAGATCACGCCACGTAATCTGTTGACCAAAGACAATGAGTCCCTGATACGTGGCATGATCTAGTCCTTAAATCGTAAAATGGAATTTTCAGGAGGGCAATACTGTAAAAGTACGAAGAAAATGGGAGAGAAATTGGAACATGAAGAAGAGAGTCGGGGGTGAAATGGAGAGGAGAGAGATTTCCTTAAGGAGTTAATAAATGACTGAGCCAACTCTGTAGGATCTCTCCGTTTTGTTCATCAATCAACAGCATCAAAAGCATCTCTGAACTCGGGTTACTTTTAGATTGTTAGGTATTGTCGTGACCTTATCAATTGGGGCTTTCACGTCAACCACTTTGATGATTGTCTGCTACCTATGCATGATAAATCTTTTTTCCTGATCTGGGTTTTTATGTGGGTTCTTAATGCTATTTGGTATCTGGGTTTCTTTTAAAGTTGTTTCTTTGCTCTGTGTGGATCACGAATCACTTAGGTTTCGTGAGTTTAGGATGAGATCTCGAGGAATTTTCTATGCTGGTTTACTGATTTCACCGAGGGTTTGATTGTTGCTAAACTCCATTGTTGGGTCAAAGTTGTGTTCCTTGTGCTTTGTTCTGATGATCTGTTAGTAATGAAAAGGTTGATTGGGTGATCTGATTTGGAATGAGTACCTGTGGCATTGTTTTTGATAATTGCAGTGAGGCTTTTGAGTATTTGAGTGAAAAACGTGATCAGTGTCATTGTAAGTAGCTGTTGTATTTATTCATCGAGGATTTCTTCTGGACTTTGTGTTTTCACAGTCGGAGATTTTATGTAAACTAGCTCAAGACCATTTCTGTTACAACTCCGATTTGGGGAATTCTTTCACCTCACTTTTCTCTTGGGTTTATTCGTGCTTACTCCTGGAAGTTATACTGGTCAACTCTGTGTGTTTTTAAGTTCATTTAGATGTAAGATTATTATGTGCTCTAAACTTGTTTTGAGGTTGTTAGGTAAACTATCTACTTAATAGGAATCTTTTATTTCTCTATCATACTATTCTTGCAAGCACTGAAGCACATCATAATTGCATGTGAGATTACATTGCTTTCCTTCTATAGCCCTTTGTAGTGATCTGTATCAATCAAATACTGAATCACATCCATAGTTGGAAATAGAACTGGTGAAAGTATATTGTATTACGACTGGCGTCCAATGATTCAAGACATTATCGCTTCGTTTCACATCAAACTCATACCTTTGATATCTATATTGCAGGGTTGTTTTTATAAGAATGAGAGAGATTGGATTACAATAAGTTCAAACGTGACGATTGGGAGGAAAACCTGATTAATAACTATAAGCAGACCAAGCAGAAATGTTCTCATTGTTTTATGGACTTTGGAAATATCTCTTCAGTAAGACAGAGTTCCATGTGCTCATCCTTGGAATTGACAAGGCTGGGAAAACAGTAATTCATCTTTTCAGCTCTATAAATTTTCTAACGTGTGCTATTGTGTGCTATTCCGCTTAATGCCTTCAATAAATCATGAATTCTGCAGTTCGGTAACTTAATTTTCAATGTCAAATTGTAGACTTTGCTGGAGAAGTTAAAGTCAGTATACTCAAACTTGGAAGGCCTGCCTCCTGATCGAATTGTTCCCACTGTTGGACTAAATATTGGACGCCTTGAAGTATCAAATGCAAAACTTGTGTTCTGGGACTTAGGTGGTCAGGTATGTTTCGACAGCCCTAATGTACTGTTTCAACAATGAGGGTAATTTAGTGCCTATTTGGGCTGTTATGTTTAATATCTAACATAGTGGGGCTATATAGACACATTGGCGATACCTAGAAATTGCCTAACCAAGAGATTGACTTTGTTCTTTGATCAGTCTTTATTCCTAATATGGTGCCAGTTAGATATAAGCAATAGATAAGTTGCAAATAAACTTCTTGCTTTTCCAAAATGTGGTGAGCCACCAATGTCTGTCTATAGAAGCAGTTATGTTTTAACATAGAATTTTTCTGTCTTTTCAGCCTGGTCTTCGTTCAATTTGGGAGAAATACTATGAAGAGGCACATGCTGTTGTGTATGTTATCGATGCTGCTTGCCCTTCACGGTTTGAAGATTCAAAATCCGCATTGGGTGAGTCACAACATGTTTGCTTTATGATACAGATTAATTGCTTTCAACGTGTATGTTTTTATATACTGAAACCATTTCTAGCAGAAAAAGTTCTGAGGCATGAGGATTTGCGAGGGGCTCCCCTTTTGATATTGGCAAATAAGCAGGTATATCTAAATGTCAGTTTAGGTGCAAAGAATGATATGGATCTTGATACTTAATTTCAGTAACCTATATGTGAATGTTTGCTGACTAGTTCATTTACAAACTTTGAGCAAAAAGAATGTTTTCGGTTGTCACAACATTGGCATCATTATGGTGACAGGATCTTTCTGAAGCTGTGTCAGCCGAAGAACTTGCTCGATACTTAGATCTTAAGAAGTTGGATGAAAGGGTTTACATGTTTGAAGCTGTTTCAGCACATGATGGGTGAGTAGCTTTTACAGAATGAGGATCAATTTGTTCTTATAGGAACTGAATGTGATCATGTGATCTCCTCGACCAAAATGTAGCAAACTGATATTATGCATTAAATCTGGTTGCAGGATGGGTATTAAGGAGAGTGTAGAATGGCTTGTAAGTGAAATGGAACGAAGCAAGAGAACTGAACTCTTGAGAGTTCGTGCTCGTGTAACTGGCCCCGGTGCTTAGTGGAAACTACATAAAGTTCGCAAACCTTTGTTTCTGCTTTTGTAGCTTCTGTAAATAGACAGGGTTTACATTAAATTCTACTCGACTATAAGTCATTTTTGCACTTATACTGGTAACATTACCAGATTATACATCACATAGTGCCTTTTGTTATGACTGCCAATTTTCGGAGGATATAAATGATAAAATGTGATTCAAATTGGTTCTATTTCTTCATTGTATGCATGCAATTATCAAGTTTTATGCAGGGCAGTGGGTAGGGAAGCAAAGCGGCCTGTGCCTGGTTGGGCCGTACCTGAAGTCGACAGACAAACCCTATTTTGAACGAGATTTGAGCAGGGTTTAAGCCAGGATTTCATCCAATGATCTGGCTCGGCCTGAAACAATCTGAAATTGTTGATAAACTGATATCGTTTTGATAAATGAAGGAGACATTGTCAAGTCTGCCCAACGTTGATCGGATTTCATCCAGGGTCCAAAAAAGAAGCCGGCTTGGGCTCCTTGTGAGACCTTGAGATGGATCTACTACCATATGAAGGATATTACTGAAGGTACACAAAAATCTTGGGAGCTAAAATTAAAACTTCACTGATATCATATGTTCATAAAGGTTCATTGCTGACAGGAGAAATAAAGATAAGATAAAGTAACAAACTTCAAGTTGGCATGAATATTGAGATTTCCATAACCTAAACTGTACTTGGCCGCACTAATTGAGTCCTTCATGCCATAATACTTCCTTTGGATCAGTTTGGAAACATTGAAGCTGCAGTACTAGCTCTTTCCTTGACCTCCAGTTGGGGTTCTGTGAAAACATACACAATTGTGATCAATCAAATTTTGTAGAGTCCCGAGATCTATTAGCAGTCCGAATTAGACAGTGACAGAATTTCTGTGCTATGCCGGCACAATAATGTCTTTCTGTTCAATAATGCTGAACAGAAAACATAAGAATAAGGGAATAAAACCTATAAACAAACTTCTCTAGAGAGTTTTTATGCCATCAGATCAAAAGACAAGCTTTCGAAAAGATCTCATGCCTGATCAGAAACCAAACTTAGTGAAACATTCATATCAAACTCACTGGATGTTATGGCTTTGGGTCTGGTTTTGAACAAAATTTTGTGGCGAATGATCCCCACAACTTGCAGTTCTACATTAGACGAGTTATTGCTGTTTCCATTTTCTTGATCCACATCCATAAGCTTCACTTTCTTCAAGACCGCTAAAGGCTTCTTCAGGGTCACTTTTGACCCTGTCAATTCATGATACCCAATATTAAGTGTGTACACTTCCTGAACAATCCAACCGAATCATCAGAGATACATTCAAACCAATCTCTTCATTTTCTGGGTTAGCGAAAAGATCCGAACTTTACTAACAGAGAAGCGAAAAGATCGGTGCTCTAATAATAGAGAGTAAAACCTGAGAAGAAGGACGACAAAGCTGCCCTATTTGGAGGTTCTGGAGGCGATGTTGAAACGAGGCCTGTGCTTCGATTACTCCTTGTAGTTCCACGATCGCCCATTCTGGGCAATCCTCTCCTCCGCAGCTACATTTCACTTGAATCTGCATTTTGTAAGCGATCAATGAATCAGAGATGCAAGGAAGTTCACTGGGAGTTTTGGCGGCTACAAGTAGGATTCGCGCCTTCTTTGAGCTATAAAGAGGATCGCTCGAACAATTGGGTCTCTGAATCTACCAGGCTACGAGAAAAGAGATTTGTTCTGTTTTTGGGAGCAAGTCTAAATCTCAGGCCCATAACTTCTGTCTAAAATGTCTCAGTTTTTTGCTTGAAGTGTGAATTTGAAGGTCAACTTTCTTATTCAAATTCAGATTCAAATATTCAAACCGGTCAAATCAATCAAATTCAGGATCAGATGCAAAAATCTTTTTTGAGCTCGCGTACAAATTATATGTTTCGAGTAAAATAATTGATAAGCTGATAACTCAAAAGTAATATCATTTCAACTCTCACTCTGCATTAAGGCTGTGAGAAGAAGATAGATCCGACTCCAGAAGATTTGACTTGAAACCAACTTACACAAAGGTTTTTATCTGAAAGAAAAATGTTTCTGGGTAAGTTCAAATCTGATCCGAGATAACTTGCTGCATTGCATGAACAATCGAGAAAGAGTATGTTCTAAGAAGGGACAGCCAACACACAGTACTACAAAGTTCTCTACCTTACTATTCTGTACATTTGAATCACTACCAAGTTTACGGGCTAACAGTCCGATCACAGATGCTGGTTGACTCTCTGTTCTCCATGGTGTCGTGTAGTTCCACCGGAGTCTCCTGAATTCCCTCTGCTCCCATACGTTAATGCAGGCTCCACCAGAGTTGCTCCATAAAAGACGGACCTTCCCGGACTGCATAACTGCTGGCACACAAATTCGTTTTGGTAATGGTCATCTCCATTTGGCATGGATGAACCACTTCTTTCTTGTGAATGGCATGAGCTTGACTGCTGATAGTCTTGACCAACTATACCGTAATCCAGAGGAATTGCACCTGTAAGAGTTTTTATTGCAAATTCAATGCAAGGGTCAGCCCAGACATCCACGATAGGCAAGCTGAGGCCGGAACCTGGCTTATCGTCACCCTTCTCACAGGTTTCTACTTCTGTGGCACGTTCTTCTGCATTAGGTAAGTTATCTAGAAAGGGACAAACGGTGCATTCGCTCTTTTTGTCAACTGCATTGCCTCTATCTTCTTTCTTTGCATTTTCATCCACAGTGTTCAGGGTCCCAGCTTTAGTATCATTTGACATTTTTGGGCTATCTGAAGTGTCAAAGGAAGCACCAGTGAGAGTTTTTATTGCAAAAGCAATGCATGGGTCCTGCCATAACTCGCCAAGCGGCAGGTTGAGAGGCAATTCTGTCTCTTCGTCAGCAATATTACCAACATTCCCAGGATTCTCAAGAATGGCACTTCTGTACTCCTCATCACCGTTATTTCCTCTTTCTATGTTCACAACTAGTTCAGATGGATTAGGTACTTTTGTAATACTATGGTGGCTCTCACTTGAAGCCTCACCTGCATTGGCACCTACATGAGAGGGCTGCTCACTGGCAGCTTGGTGGCCTTGATCGGTCATTTCCATTTTTGGTTTAGGATCAAGACGAACACCAGCAAGTCGTTTTGAAGCTCGACGAGGCAGGTCAAGAACTTTTTTCTTCTTAGATTTGTTCAGCCCAATCTTTTTATTTTCATCCTTTATTAATTCCACCGAGTGTTTATAACTCTCAGATGCATCAGTATTTACTTCATTTTCTTCTGAATCCTTCCCCCTTGGCAATGTTGATCTGCAAGATTTAATTCTCATTCCACCTGCACCATCAAGATCACTCAAATTGGATCCAGAGTTTTGATAGGATAGCAAATATTATCATCACAAATAACCACTGGCTCTATCATGTATTCATTCCCTGGGCTGTCAGGCTGACAGAAAGGGAAGGTACAAGACAAGCCGTTACAAACTCATTCAGGCACACTGGCGGACAGGCACAGACACATTGATACACACATAAAAATGAAGTTCATGAATTTAATCTGACCAGAAGCACGTTCAACTGCATGCGTGCTTTCATCCACACCAAGTGAATCAGATCTCTGTTTATCCTCTACGATTTCTGGTGATTTGGGGCTCTGATCATTAGATTTCAGACTTGTCCTTTCAGTTGTCATTACTTTCAGTTTCTTGGCTGCAGCTGTAGACTGAAGTAAGCAGAAAGGGGAAAAATAATTAATAACATTGTTGCATAGGTAACTGATAAACCTGAACAAAACAACAAATAGAGTTGCATTTTCAGGAATGCTTGATACAACTGTTAAGCATTTGTATGCTGATAAAAACTAGTACCAGTTAACAGAAAAGAAGTCTGTAGCCATAGAGTTAACCTTCAATTTCAGAAGGATCTCCAAAGCATCCGCTGTCTATTTCCAAGATTGAACCACAAACAAAAACTAACGAGTAATTAAATCCTTTACAGACCAGATGCAGCTGGTCAAGTATTATCTAAAGTGAACTAGAGTACTCACCTACATTAAATGAATCAATTTGGCATTGAAGTAAATTTCAGCTATTTAATTGCTGGTAAGTTCATGTTGGGCAAGTTCTATATTGATTCGATTTTGGGTTTATTGTTAAAATACCAACAAAAAAAAAATCCACGTCTTGAATATAAATTGCCTCAGGAATGGGGCAAATCTCTCAATTTTAGGCACAGATACTTAAGTCTGTGACCACAAGCTCACACTGTAAACAGGCTTTGTTTTTTTCATGTTATGTTGACTATTCCCACCTCACCACCCGCACACTTGACACTTTTAATAAAGCAACAAAAGAATAATCTAACAAAAACGTCAACATAAGAACTATGATAATCAATACGCTAAAAAAGTAACTAGTTGAATCCAAGCATTGCCACACTCACACAAGTTTTATCGTCCTCTATGACCAGATTTCTGTTGCCTCCGTCCTTTGGCTTGAGTGCTAGTCTCCCTATTTCCCCAGTGTCAATGTAACGAAGTGCATCCTTCATAGAGCGGAATACAAATCCACTGACAGGATCGGTGTAAAACTGTACAAAATTAAAGTTCAGTTAGATAATATTAAGTACCATTAACTGAGATATGTTAGAAACTCTATCAACTCAATAGCGTAGCCAATCCAGAGATTGCAGTAAACGTAAACAAACAGATATAAAAGGAAATAATAAGTTGCAATAGAGGAGAAAAGGGTTTCCTTTTTTGAATTTTATCCATTTCAAAAGGGGCATAGAAACAGTATCTGTAGGAAACAGGAAGTGTGGATTGAGTACCGCATCTTTCCTGATTCGACCACTCTTCTTTGTTACTTTGACCTCTTTGATCCACCCTGGTGGTAACTCTTTCGATCTATCCTTCTCAACCAGAACCTGAATTTGCTTAGACAATTAAAACGTCAATCCCAAAATTTCCAGAATAACATCAAACATGCAACTGAACAAAACAAGAAGGAGCAGAACATGTTATCAGACATTTTCCGAGGATTGCTGATCAGCACTTTTTTGCTGCTCCTCTGATTGAACATGCCCATCGTTGAGATAGCGAAGCACCTCAACCTTGGAGTAGAATTTACCCCCACCTGAGGGAGGAAAGTAACACTGCAATAAACATACATGACCATAAAAGCTAGAGTTATTTTTCACTACATTAATACACAAATTTAAGCTGCAGTTGATCCCCTCAATGTATCTTCTTCCTCACTTCCCACAACAAAAGCTTCAAAATACCTTTTAACTTAACATTTCTACAGCCTAACAAATCTGATATCCTAGTACTATAATTTCCAAATCTTTTCATGGGTTCTCAGTTATGCCCTTGAAAAACTTGCTTCCAACAAGCTCATCTGCTGAAAGTACACAACTTTTTACTCGACTAAACATATTAACGCTATAGATAACAAGAACATGAAATTTAAGAGCCAAAAAGAACCAAAGTTTTGGAAATAATTACACAGGCAAAGGCATAGATCTCAAGAACATGTACAAAGACATGCCAAATCAAGAACTTTAAATTTAAGAGCGACCAATTACCTTGTCCTTTCTACCGTTCTTCCTCACTCTAACCTCCATTTTCCATCCCTCCGGCAGCCACTCTTCCGCCGTCCTGTCACCCATCGCCGCCGTTGACCGTGAATCCATCTCTCCCTCTCTCTTTCTCTAAAACCCCGTTCTCTCTCTCTCTCTAAAACTGAGAAGGGTCTAGAGAGTCAAGAGCTTTCGTACAAGAGATAAGGGTCAACACAGCACGTGCTTCTCAAACTCCTCGACTTTCTACATCGTCTGGCCACGGGAACCTTTTCACCTGTCCGGACCGGAGAGTTGTCGCGTCTCGTGCTTGTGGGTCTCTGACGAAATTGGGCTCGGTCTTTGGTGACACAGGGGGCTGCTTCCCGAGCACAAGAAGGTAAAAGAACACATGGCAGACCCACCACTAGTCAAAAGAAGAGGGAATAAAAACAAAGATGGGAGTTTTAAAAAGGTCCAACAATGGAGTGAACATGTGGCTACAGACCAAAAAGCCTTTTCTTTGCAAGACACTGCCATTTTCAACGTGGAGGTAACATGTTGATTTGATGCTGTTTAGTGGGACTGTGGCCTGTGGGGTGGAGTGTGTTTTAAGCTCATGGAATTTTCTTCTTCTTTTTTCTTTTATAAATCTTGTTAATCACTTAATAATTAAAGATTAAAACCAAAACGTCAGACTTAATTCAATCTGAAATTAACGGGTTAAATAGATTAAATTAAGTTAAGGATAGCAATGGCAAGGCGGGATCAAAGATTTGTTATTCATTATCCTGCATTCATTATGGTTACTCTTCACCAACAAATGATCTACTGATTACAACTCATGTCATAAATCTTAACTTCTCAAATTCTATTTCTGATGTTTTGTATATAGTAGCAGACAGAGCTCATAGTCAGATTATCATCATCTAGATCCTAGATCCTGAAGCAGTTACTACCAAATTTGAAAAGTTAATACCTACTAAATGATTCATTAATTACCAAAAAATGTTCCATGTGAAATTCTTTCCATACCATCACCCCACCTATTCTTAATAATTTAAAAGTGTCGTTGTTTTAATTAATTATATTAATGACCAGCATTTTAGTAGTGATAATTCAAGTTTTCTGAGTTTTTGGTTATCTATAATTCTAAATTAAGTTTTGAGTTCAAGATTAAGAAAATTTTTCAAACTCATATAAAATATAAAAAAAATTGAGCGACCCTAAACTGTGAATGATTATATTTAAATTTAAATTTTTTAATTTTGCTTTTAAATTTTTAATTATTTTTTAAATAATTTATATATTATATATTTTAAATAAATTAATTTTCAATAAATAAAATTCAAAATAATGAATTTAATTTATTTAATATTTCACTTATTTTACCAATTAAAAAACTTGATGAAAGTACAGTAAAACTGAACCAATGAAAAAGAAAAAGATCACAAGAAGCAATTACGTGATCAGTTGTGAAGTGGGTTTGGTCCTCCAAGGACTAGTCCTCGAGAGACACTGTGCATAGACATGAACTTTCTGTTATCGGACTCCAAAGCTCTAACAATGGCGATGGACGACGCATGGAGGAATACTTGGTCATGACCTGTTTGTTGGTAGTGTTAGGGTTTAAGCTGCGAGAAGTTGAAACATGGAGTCGAGAGAAGAGTATCAGGAGGAAGAAGAAGAAGAGTAAGAAGGTAGTGTTTAGTAATAGTCACGAAGAGAATGATGAGATATCGAAGCTTGAAGCAGAGCGAAAATGGTGATTTTGTTTGATGATGTTGCGTCAGGTTCGAAGGTTTATTTATAATGGACCAGTTCATGGCATGTTGAGAAGGGGGACTGGGGGTTGGGCCCACCAGAGGCTGGTCCAGACGAATTGTCATCTCTAATATTACCACGTTGTTTTCCTTTTTTTTTTTAATTGTTTAACCTCGGGTCAAGATAAGCTTGGATAGTTTAAACTCTAACTTGATTGAAATCCAATTTTAAAAAAATTTAAGCCTTAAACTTAACCAACTTAAGCCTAATCTATTGACTTCAGGTCAAGTTAAGTTGGACTTGGACTCAAAATGATATATTTACATCTACCAAATGGCAAAAGGTTTTTGACTTTACTATGGAAGCCCAACGTAAGGATGTAAATAGGCTGAGTTGGGCACCTTATATATTTTTTTAGAAGACAAAAATCACATGCTTTTTATGTTACAGTCAGATCGAATAATTTTGACTCGTGAGTCGATTAACCTGGGCTAAAATCAGACTGGGCCAAACAGGTAGGGCCAAAGTTAACATTCTTAGCTGAACATGCATATCATATCTCTATTGGGCAAGTTTATGACCATTTCTTTGAAGTTTATTTTTTTAGAAACTCATAAATGAAATTTTTGCATTAAAAAAGGAATATAATATAAAGATAAAGTGGTTGTCTTTACCATTAATTGTATTTTAAAATTTTTTATTTTATTTAATCTATAATCAATTTTATGATGGACTAATATCAGATGAACCTTTTAAAAATTCTTATTTTTAAAAGATTTTCCCAGAAAATAGAAATTACCAGTTACTAAAAATTCTTATTTCTTTAGCCAAATAATTTGATGGTGTCAGCCTGCAGGCGGCTTCTGATATAATTAATTATGAAATGAAGATGCTGTTGCCTTACAAATTCAAATGCTTTTTTAAAATTTTTTTCCATTTGACCTCATCTTTATGTATTATAATATAACATGATTATGGTCAATTGTATATATCAACTAGTTTATATTAAAAAATAGATAATAAATTAAAAATGTCAAACCTTTTTTTATTTTTTAATTTCATTATTTATTTTAAATATTTTTATGTCACATTTGCATGTGGGTATATCAAAAACAGCCTCTCTACTAAAGTAAGGGTAAGGCTGCGTATTATCAGACCTTCCCAAACCTCGCGTTAGTATGAGATTCAACTGAGTGTTGATAATGATAATAATAATGATATTTATTTTTTAAATTCTTAACTATATGTCTAAAATATCAGTCGACTCAATTTAAAATATCATATCCGTCAATACTTTACTAATTTAATTAATATTTAAAAAATTTTACATAATTTTTAAATATTAAACAAGTAATTGCATTTCGAATATATAATTATTAATATATCTGTTAGAAAAGATACAAAAATTATATTGACAACTCTTTTAAATATTAGTGTTTATATTATTTTGTTAATCATTTAATTGAATTATTTAATGTTTAAAAATTTAGACAATTAATTAAACATATGGTAGAAGCATGTAACGGCATCTTGAAGTAACAACCACATTTGGTTTCTGTCGTCCCAGACATGGATGATAGGGAAAGATCAGTAGAGAAGTTAACATCCATAACAGACATTGGTGATGGTAAGCTTAATCAGCACCACCTAACCCAGAATTCTTGTAATTGAACTTCTGGGACTGCAAGTTCTTCATTTTCTAGTCTTGTTTTTGATTCAAGCGATCTGCTTACATATATCATACTAGAGGTTTTGTTTTGAGATTTAGATGTATCAAAGTTCGTTACTGTCTAACTGATTCTGATGTAATTAATAAGAAGAAAAGTAAAGTTCGAATCTTTGACAGAACCAAAGAGTGTTCATACTTGTTTGTATCAGAATCATCGGTATGTACAGAGATTAGCTTGACTAGAATTCCACTCAGAAACTGAATATATTCATATCTGCAAATGATAAGAACTTTGTTACAAAGGGTTGTACAAATCAAAAACTAAGTTTGGTTCGTAAATGAATTTGAAGGAATGAGCTAAAATTGCTCAACAGAGCCTCTCTCATTCTCTCATTCTTTACCAGAACTAGTCTTTGACTCTGAAAGAACAGTAAATTATATTTTCCTAAGAGAAAAAAATGAAGAAAACCAATCAGTTGTGCAGTGGATTCGGACCACCTGGGACGCGTTTATCAGACACATCATAAAAAGGACTGTTCTTGTTCATGGCGTTCCAGGCTTGTACGTCCGGAGAAACAGCAGGAAGTTGCTGCGGAAATGGTGGAGAGAGTCTGAGGTTTGTGTTCTGTTCTGCAACTTGATGTGCAGACAATTTGACAGGTCTGCAAGTAGAGTGATTGATCATAGCTAACAGGATTATGAGTTGCAGAATCAGAAGCAAATGGCTGCGAGTTTTCATGGTTTTGAGATGGAAGAACAGAGCTTGGAAATGGAGTTTAAGGAACTTCGGCGCAGAGGAAACAAGGATGTGTGAGTTTGTTTTGAGTGTCTGAAAATCTATTTATAAGGGCATCATGTGAACTTTTGGTAAGAACGTTGACTCAGAAACTGATTAAAGAAAAAAAGAACCATGTCATTGACATAAACTCTTCGGTTAGGATGCTTCTTTCCAGGTGAAGAGAACCAGAGCTTGTCAACGAATAATTTAAAGAAATTCAAACTGCTACTGAAGTAGCAGTTGTCATATGTTTCCTTTTCGTGGGGGTACTAAACAACTAGGACTTGTTTGTGTATCCAATCACTTAACTTGTCGGGTCTTATATCCAGGTCAGAGTTCATAAGAGTGATGTTACACAAACCCGCATGCTACTACGAATTTCCCCTGAATTCAAATCTTGCTACTTTTGGTGATACAATAAAACTTACAACTCTTAATTAGATCGAGTGTATCACTTAAATCTAAGTTACTAATCCGATAAGTGAATCTTAAAGGTAACAAATAAGAGTGACAAGTGGGCGACACAGAACAAGATGAGGCTCACAGCTTAAGTTCAGGTTGAGTTAGATACCCTCAAGCCTGAAATTCAACCTGAATCCAAAATTTTTTAATCTCAGCCCGAACTCGAATCCGATTAAATCGAGTTTTGACTATCAAGACCTGTTATCTCTATGTTCAGGCTGACTCTTAGATTCCCAAGAAATGTTGGTCCTAGCAAGCAAGCTTTATGACGATTTTACTTCCTATATCACGAAAGCTTCAGCATTCATATGCGTTGCAAGTTAGGCTAAAGAAGAAACCGAATCTAAGCCAACTCCTGAAAGATTAACATACCAATTTATTATCATTGAACAAGCTAAACTCTTAAAGAAAGTTCATTACACAAGTATGCTATGTTGAGAATTTAACTAACATGCGAAGTAACATCCACCAAAAGTACATGCATCCAAGCGTACATCTCTCTATCTGTGCCTCTCAGAATCTGCACTTAAGATTTCTTGTCAGAGGTTGTAATTGCTTCACTAATATTACTCCTCCTTGGATTCGCCGCTTGCAGGAGTTTCCTCGTGTTTAACAGTGGATGGACCATCTTCGGCAGCTTTAGCTGATGGACTGTCTTCGGCTGCTGTTGTTGATTGACCATCTCCATTTGGCTTGGGTGCATCACCTTCCCCTGATTCAGCAGTAGAAGCTCCATCAGTAACTGGCACTGTCCTCTTGATCGTTCCAACCTTAACATACTTGCTCATGAACTTGTACTCCCAATCCTGCAATGCCTCCAATTCATATGGACCTAGGCCGGATATATCCCCAGTTAGATCGTTATCTTCAAAAGACATCTTTGCAAGAGCTCTGCTAGCATCCTTTCCAGCAAATAATGCATATGGTCCACCGGGGCCATAAAACATCCTGTACAGGTTAACGACCGATTGAACATTTGTATACTGCAGTAGAATCACAGTTCGAGAGGGGTTCACGCATTAATTCAAAATCCTAATTCATAGAACTCAATAACCTAAAAACCAAAGGTGTAACAGAAATTGTCATAGATAGATCTCTGGATCATTTCATGCAAAAATCTCAGAATCATTTTACCAGCTGTTTTAACTTATCAAGAAGTGCTCATATGGTTTTTTTCTTTTTGTTTCATCATTTCAACCACGTAACAAAATGTACTATGAATTACTCCATACTTCACCTTTTATCAGGATAACATGAAAATCATAATCAGTGTTATGTGATAGTAGATGAGCACAAAATCAAGACATTCAACACGAGGAGTCCATCTTCAGCAACACAATGAAGTAGTAATGATGCTTAACACACGCACAAGTGATTAATCATTGCCAAATAATCATGTACAAAACCACAAAAAACCCAGAGTTATGATTCACAAATTTACATGTAAAACTTATTCCAAGAAATGATGTTAGTCAAACATGCTACAGCATCATTCACAACTACATTGAGTTGCTATATGCTTCACTTAAGTATGCAATTAAGCACTTAGGTATCAGTCTCATCAGTAATTCATGTGATTTGCCAAATCATATTCTCTCTCCAACTTCATATGACAAGTCCATTGCCTCCACTTAACACGAACTAACCAGAAACAAAAGTGACTTCTAACACACTGCATTTTACTAATGTCCACTCAACGTCACCTGTTACAGATTCTGAAACTAAATGCTAGAATTAAAAACCATGTCCAAGTCCAACCCGTGGTTTACCAGCTGCTGAACATTTCATGGATCTTCCTCTTTTGATTGACTAATCGTTCATGGATCTTGATTCACAGAATAAATCCAAGTCAACAGTAAGGAAATCAACATCATATGACCAACACAAAGAAAGGGAGAGAAAATATATCATCACTCCACACATATCACTCTCACAATAATCGAATCACAATATAGAGCAGAAAATCCTAATCACAATATGCGGTATACATATGATTCATTTCTTATAACCCTTTAAGGATTCATCTTAAAATAACGCTGAAATTCATTTATTGCTTCAAAACCCTTCAAAGGATTCAGGAAAAGGAAATGGTGTTAACACATATAGCGACTTTTAAGGGGAGACCATAAATAACAAAAAGTTGGTCCAAAAAGACGAAGAGAAGAAAAGAAAAAGTGTTGTCAATCAACTAAAAAAGATAACAATATCATGGGAAAAGTAAAGAAATAATCAATTTGGAGACAACCCAAAACTCCGAAACAAAAGGATAATTCAGTATCATTTCTCGAAGATTTTCGTTGCAGGATCAACACCAAACGTTGACCCAGAAGACCAAAAACACCAAAACCACCGTCAATTACTCCAAAATAGGAAAATACAGGGAAAAAAAAAACCAATCTCACGAAGCCCACAACCAAAACGACCCCTTGAAAAAAAGATCAAAACTTTTTAGACATATACCTGCTCTGTGAGACATCGAAATCTGACCCTTTATAGCCATAAGCAAGGGCTTTTTGGGATCCATACCGTCAAGCAGGAATTTGGGAAATTCCCTCACTATTGACCTAGCCAAGAAATGTAATTTTCCAATTCAGAGGGAAATCTCCATTAAGGAGATATAATAACTAAGCAGGAGTTATCTTAAGTTACAAACAATAG
>JAOQMM010000006.1:22284895-22297361 GCA_027563515.1 Erythroxylum platyclados
ATTACTGGCCTATAAATCAGAACGACAAGTGCAGATCCATCAAGTTTGCTGTTGACTGGGGCAACAGCCATAAACAAAAGGTGAATTCTTTTCTTTAAACTGTAAGTCCCATCTAAGCTAAGTTTGAAGTCAACGAGTTACGACATATGAATTATGTTTTTGGATTGGTCCTGGACTTAGAATCCGGTTTTCTATGGTCGAACGGTCAACGGTATTACCCAAGTTGAAAAAAAAAATCTTAAATCCTTAACTTTTTGTTTCAATTTTTAATTTTTTTAATTTAATTTAGTTTAATAATTTTTGTTATTAAAAATCGATCAGTTATTAATTAATCAGTCAATTTATATAAACTAATCAGTATTTATAAATTAAAATAATTAATTAATTTTTATTTAACAGTCTCTTTTTTCAATTAAGCATCGATTTCAATTATTTTTTTGAATTTTTCAATTTTATTTTATCTTTAATAGATTTTATGACAATTAAACCAGTTAAACTTTTTAAATCTTAAATATTTTTTCTTATCAATTTAACTTTTGATTTGGTTTTGAAAACATCAATCTTACCATCACTCCAATATGATTTTTGAAATATACAAAAATTTCCTATGATTTTTTTTCATTTAAGTTCTCGGACTTTTGAAAATTATTACTTACCCATTACGATGTTATTCAATTCCTACACACCCCCTTTCGTCATGTTCCTTTAAGTTTTATCTAATTTTATTCATAACAACACAATATTAAAATTGCTAAGTTCTAATGCAACATTATTTTAGAATTATCAATGAGACAAAAAATTAACAAAATATAACAAAAATACTCGTATAATAATTAACGATACTAGAAGACAATAAGTAATAATCTTTAAAATATCAAAATTAAAAAAAAAGGTCAAGATACAAAAAATTCAGTATAATTAACCCTTTTTTTAAATACATCAAAAAGCATTAAACCTCTACCAAAATTAAAATTTCTTTGTAAACCCTTTTTTTTTCCTTCTGTGTTTACAGGCTCAGGCACTAGGAAAAGCAGGGAGCAGATTCATACAACATGACCTGAACATGGATTTTGTATATGATTACATGTTTCATCTCTTAAATGAGTATTCCAAGCTCTTGACCTTCAAGCCCACTTTACCACCAAATGCTCGTGAGCTTTGTCCAGAAAAAATATTCTGTAAAGTGGAAGGAGTCACCAAGAGCTTCATGACAGAATCTATGGTGAAGAGTCCTGCAGAGAGAAGACCATGCACTCTCCTCCCTCCCTATGACCCTCCATCAATCTTGAAGACTGTTAAGAGAAAAGAGAGCATTATAAGAGAAGTGGAATCGTGGGAAAGGCAATATTGGTATAATAATAATAAAAGTAAGAACTCATAAAATTGAGTTTTTTTACTTATTTTTCTCAATGTTTTGAAAACCGAATCTGTTTAGCCGGTTTAATAGTGAAAACTTTGAAAATGATAACTTTCCGATTCAGTTTGTAACTTTCCGTTTTGATTTTGTTTAGTGATGTTTGTTGTTAAAATATTAATCACTTTATTAATTAATCGGTAATTTTTTATAAACTAATTAGTTTTTATAAATCAAAATAAATAAATTAATTTTCATTTAATAATCTCCTTTTTTAATTAAAATTAAAATTTTTCGGTAAGTAAGAATAGTCTTTTTTAATTATTTTTCAAATTCTTGAATTTTATTCAATATTTAACAATTTTTATGAAGGTTTAAAACCAGTTGAATCTTTTCAATGTTAAACATCTCATCTTATTAGTTTAAATTCTGGTTCGGTTTTTAAAACATTAATTTTTTAAATCTTTTTTAGTCCTAAATTGGAAAGAAAAAGATGTGAAGTTTTTGAATTACTTATCTTTTTAATCACTAGTGTCTAAATTTGAAATTAGATAGTTGAATATTTAGTCCTTTTTAGATTTAGAGACCTTGATAAAAAGTTGATGTTGTTGGAAGGTGTAATATAGGTTAGTAATTCGTAAAGAACTTGAAAAAAAAATGCCTACCATTGACGTGTATATGTATTTTAAATTATTAAAAAATATTTTGAGGTATTAAAAATATCTAAAAGGATTTTTAATTAAAAGTTTATCAAATTATTTAAGATATGCTCTTATGTTACTACAAGAACAACAATAATCCAATGAAAGTTCTGTTAATACGCAAGGTTTGAGGAGGTATAATAGTACGCAATCTTACTCTTAATTTATAGAAAGGTTGTTTTCGATATATAACAATGTGATTAACTCTTAAATATGTGACATAGTTTGTATCGCTAATAACAAGTCATATTAAAATGATTAAACTAAAATTTACAATATATTTTTAAATATTTTTAATACTATAAAGTAATTTTTAAATATTTTAAAATAGAAGAATACATTTTAAAAATCCAAATAACAAGAAAATTTTTTATAAATTTTATAGATTAATTTCTATAAATAAATAATTTTTCATTTCCCCTGTCTTTTCAATTTTGTCAAAGAGAATCTGTCATTAATAATTTATATATTTTATACCTTTAATTATTTATAATACTTTAAATTGTAAATAATAATTATTTATAATTAGTTTTTCTATGAATAATTAAATTAATTCAAATTAAATCAGACACATTTATTTTAATTCAAGCACTAATATTTCAAAATCTGATCAATTCGGACTAAAATTATTAAGTGTAATATACAATTAAAAAAACATAATAACTTCACATAAGTTATAATATACAATAAAACAACACCACATAGTTAAAATTATGCTGAAATGTAAAATCTGAGAGATTAATAATCCACAATGTTAACCCTATCAAATAAAAATAAAAATGTAAAAATGTAAAAATATGTATTGCCATAAATAATACAGGGCAATGGGCTTGTACTCGAGGCTTCGTCGAGTTCTATGGCTAAAATCTCTTTAGAACTTCTCTTAATCAAAGGAGGAGCAAACAAGCCCATTCTCATATCTCATCACTACAGGGTCGATCGATCTCTGTAAACCCTTGCTCATCACCATCCCTCCTTTAAACCCTTTTGTTTCTACTTGTTTTCGGTAAAGATGGTGAGCAAAAGACAGAGACTTGCTAAAAAACGATATAGGGAAGCTCATCCAGAGCTGTTTCCTAAACCAGAGCCAGCACCTCCTGGAGACACCATCAAGAAGAAGAAGATGATGAAAAAGAAGAGCAAATTTAAACGTCAAAGGACCGATTCGAAGGACCCAAGTAAAACTAAGTTCAGAAAACGCCCTCTTAGAGTACCTGGAATGAAACCTGGCGATACCTGCTTTATATGCAAAGCTCAGGACCATATTGCCAAAGCTTGTCCCAGGAAAGCCGAATGGGAAAAGAACAAGGTTTGTGTTTCGTGTTGGTTGAACGGGCAATTTTGTTATGATCAGGTTATCTGGTGATGTGATTTCATGTTGTGTTTGTTAATGATGTCTGAAGATATGTTTGCTGTGTCGTCAACGTGGGCATAGCCTGAAACACTGTCCTAAGAAGAACGACGAGACCAATGGTGCCAAATTCTGTTACAATTGCGGTGAAACTGGGCATTCTCTTTCGAACTGTCCTTACCCTCTTCAAGATGGTACTTCCTTTTTATTCCTTTAATCTGAAGAACTCCTGTGTTACTTATTTGCCCTTTTTCTCTGTTTCCCACAAAATAAAGACACACTCTTTGATGGTGTCTGTTTTCTTTTTCTGTTTATGATAACGTTAGATTTCTTGATTGATAGGTTATGAGATTGGTCAGCCTATCCATATTTATAATATTTGACATCAACCCGAAAATTGTTACTCTAACTGATGCCATCTCCAAAAGAGCATTCTCTTTTCCCTGAGGTTGAACAAGAAGGTTTCATGGTGCAATGTTCTGTTTTCTTTTCTTGTTTGTGATTCCCTTAGATTTCTTGATTGATAGTTTTAGGACCTTTTTTGGGGTTATGAGATTGCTCAACCTTTTCCATATTTATAGTGGTTGATATCATCCTGGAAATTGTTACTTTTAGGCCTTAGAATGAGGTGTAACTGATACATTCTGCTAAAATGCGTTCACTTTTCCCTGAGGTTGAACATGGAAATTTGGTATTAGGAACATCATGAATGATTATATGCTGTCTTCTGATCCTTAAAACATGGAAAGAAAACCTTAATACAAAGTTTATTACCGATTTAACTTGGAAAGAATGCACAACCTTTTCGATTTAGTCATTTGTTTGAATATCATGATTGTCACTACCTTTCTGCTTCAGGAGGAACTAAATTCGCAAGTTGCTTCATCTGTAATGAACAAGGACACTTGAGCAAGGACTGTCCTCGGAATAGTCGAGGGGTATACCCGAAGGTATAAAAATTTGATCTTGACCTGAGCTGCTAATCTCATTAACAGTTTATGAGCTATCTATCTGCAGATATTATTTTCCTTTTATGTTTCACCGTCATACTCATTATTGAAAGCTGAGATCTTGGCATTCTTCTTTCCGTTACCTTTTTATTTTTTCCCCTTAATAGGGTGGTTGCTGTAAAATATGTGGTGGTGTAGCACATCTAGCCAAAGATTGTCCTGATAAGGGCAAGAAAAGTCCTCTCTCAGCTAGTAATGATAGAGGTAGGAGATGATGTTATTATCCAACCTTCATAGTCTTAAGTACACATTTTCATGCTAATCGCAACCTATAATCTGTTCCTTAATTACAGTGATCGAAAATGGAGATAGGCCGAAGGTGACGAAATTTAGTAGCGGGGATGATCTTGATGATGATTTTGTGATAGAAGACACACATGGCAGTTCAGTAGATGATCAAATGAAATCAAAGAAGAAACAGGGACCGAAAGTAGTAAACTTTGTCGGATAGAATGTCGATAAGTTTTCTGTCATGAGCGTTTCGGGTCTGGGTTGCATTCTCTGAATATATCGAAAGTGTACGCCTCGAGATCACAGTGATCCTCCCTACCTTTGTGCATCCCTTGGAGGTTGAGTTTTCTGTACGTCAGTTGAGTTTATAAGAAGTTAAGAGATGGAAGGTGTCGATGTGCATCAAAAGGAGCTCTTAGTCCTGTTTAATTGCTGTTTACACGATACTCAACGGTATCGACTTCTCAATTGTAATGAAGCTTTTACTCCAGATTTTTCTCGTGGGGTCTAGTTCTGATTTCTGAATTGCAATTTGCTTTTGTAGTTTGTTTGGCCATTTTCCTTGGAGAACCCTTGAATTATAAATTTAATATTCTTTTCACTTTCAATTTTGCTTTTAATGACCAAGAATGAGAAATGGACTAATGAGCACTTCAATGTTCATTGCAATGAAAAGGGAAAAATATAATTTTTTCATAAAAAAGCCTTTTTTATTCTTCTATTAAAAAATAATGATGAAGTATATTCAAATATAGATTAATCAAATATCAATAATATCATAACTTAAAACAACTCCTAAATTTGATATAAATTAATTAAATTTGATTTAAATTAAAATTTTAAGATAATAATAAAATATTAATTAGAGTCGAAATTAATTAATTTAATTTGAATTTAAGAACTTGGTTAAATTGTTAAGAAAGCAACATTTTATTAATTCAAGTATGATGTAAAATAATACAAATATTTTTCTTAAAATAAGTGAAATAAAAAAATGTCTACCTTTTATCCACAATTTATCTAATATAAGTTCTTAATCTCAAATTGGTTATTTGTTTTCGCCTTTTTCTATATTTGAGTTTAAAATGATATTGTTTCGATAAATTTGGTTAAAAGAGAGTCGTTTCATTATTCTAACTCGGACAAGTTAAATAAAAAATGCCAACCCTATTTATAAGCGAATATATATATATATATATATACTTTTTATTTTAGGAAAAAAGAAAAGAAGTCATGGAATGATAGTTGTGGACATGATGATCCAGAGAAGCTTAGAGGAATGCCAACCCTTGTTTCTTCCTCAAAATTCTCTTAGTCTTTCCCCATATTTGTCTCTCCCAAACTTAAGGATCTCTTGATCTCCCCTTTTCCCTACACTCCAATTTCTCCTTTTCTTTTTCCATTTTCTTTCTCGCAAGCCTCTTCTGTTCTGTCTTCCCAGGACGACAACAACATGGTATGCTTTGTCTTTTATCTCGACTGTTCTTTCTTTCCTTTTTTTCTAATTTTTTCATGATGCCTCAGAATCGGAAAAGTTTAATCTGATAATATAGCACATTGGATTGCATTGAAGAATCAGATCATTTCTGCTCCTGGAAGACATTGAAACAGATGTTCTACAATGTTTTCTTCTCTAAGCTTGATCTGATAATATAGTACATTGCATTGCATTAAAGATTCAGATCATTTCTGATCCTGGAAGACATTAAAACAGATGTTCTACAATGTTTTCTTCTCCTTTCTGATAATAAGAAACTTGTTCTTTCTCATCATTTTTTTTTTCCTTCCTGATCAGACCACCATTTTCATTCTATCATCTGCATACAATTTTCATCAGATGAAGTTGTTGTCACAAAAAATGTCTAACTTCTTGTTGGTCAGGCAAACTCATCATCTGGAATGGCCGTGCATGATGAGTGTAAGCTCAAGTTCTTGGAACTGAAAGCCAAGAGAAACTATCGATTCATAGTGTTCAAGATCGAGTCTCAGCAAGTGGTTGTAGAGAAACTTGGAAGTCCTGAAGAAACTTACGACGACTTCACTGCCTCTTTCCCTGCCGATGACTGTCGCTATGCCGTTTACGACTTTGATTTCATCACTGATGAGAATTGCCAGAAAAGCAAAATCTTCTTTGTTGCATGGTATTCTACTCTCTCTACCCTCTCCATAATTTACGTGACAGTATCCGAAATGAATCACAATTAAAAAAAAAGTTGCATCTTTTTTTTAATCTTTTCTCTCTATTATTAATTTTTTTAAAATTTTCCATTAAATATATCATCTTTTTAAATTAAAATTCAATTCAAAACTTATTTTTTATTAATATAATTTTCTTAAGCTTTATATATCAAATACATGTTAAAAATTCACAAAAGTAATCTCGTATTAGAACGAGAAATAAGAACAAAGTAAATTACATACAAAGATATGACTCATAACTTATTGCCTTAAGATTTTAGGTTGAGATATTATGTCTTCATTGTATATGAACTCATTAGATCCGGTCTAATTTCTCTCAGGCTCCCTCGAAACCCTTTATTAGTATCGGAGCTAGATTGACAAAGTCTGATGAATAAAGATTTGTATATTTAGATAAGACTTATAACTCATTGTTTTAAAGTTTTGGATTGGAATATGATATTCTATTTATATATGAGCTCACTTAGATCTAATCTAATTTCTTCATATACTCTTTCAAAACTCTTCAATACATTGATAGTTATGAGTTGTTTGATGCTCAAAAATTACAAGATGTCCTTATTGTAAATGAACTCACTTGGATATGATCCAATTCTTCTCAAGCCCCCTCAATACATTGATAGTTATGTGTTGTTTGATGCTCAAAAATTATAAAAATAAAATATGCCACGTAAAACATTAATAAATTTTTAATTAATTTGTTCAATTTTTCTTAAATTTAAGTATTTAATTAAAAATTTTAAAGATTAAACACTTAAAAGTTGCATAACTTGTTATATTACCAATCTCGAGTAGATTGCTCAATCTCTCTCTCTCTCTCTCTCTCTCCTTTTTATATTTTGCAGGTCACCTGATGCAGCGAGAGTGAGATGTAAAATGGTGTATGCAAGTTCTAAAGATAGATTCAAGAGGGAGCTTGACGGTATCCAAGTGGAGTTACAAGCAACGGATCCTAGTGAAATGAGCATGGACATTGTAAAAGCTCGAGCACTTTAGATCTCATTCTCTACTGCAAATTCCATGAGAATTGCCTCGAAAAAAATTAAATTTTTACTTTTTTTTATATCATCAATATTATTGTCTTTTTTTTCTTTAATTTCTGATTTTTCTTTTCCTTTTAAATGATGTTTTAAAACTTAAGAAATTTTAGTAAATGTAATTTCATTTTATGCATAATTTGTCATGTTTTATATTTTGAAACTAATTAATCGAAATATATACTTGTAAACTTCACGAATATCAATTGCAAAGAAAATAAAACAAAATAGAATTTGGGCACCACGTCATCTTTGTGGGAACTGCATCGTACTTGGGAGTACAGAGGAGTTGGCTTGTCGATAATGATCTATCACTTGTTTATAAAATATGGTTTATAAATTTTAATGTATTTATGTATAATTAGCAATTATAAAAAACTTGAAGTAATTCGTTCAATTAAATCGTAAGAATTATAATCCATTAATTTTTTGGTTTAGTTTACCTTAATAATCTTTATCTGTAAGTTTTCATAATTTAACTAGTTTTTATAAATTAATTAATTTTTATTTAATGATCTCGTTTTCAATTAAACTTTAAGTTCTTCAATATATAAGGATAGCCTCTTTCTTCAATTCTATTTAAAAAATTTTAATTTTATTCAATTTTTACTGTATATCGGTTTATACCAATTAAATATTTAAACTTTAAACCTCTTATTTTACTAATTTAATTTTTGATCCAATTTTTAAGACATGATAATTAGTTTATAAAATATGGTTGTTCGAAAGCATAAATGCATTAAATTTGCTAAAAAGTAATCAGTTTGAATTTACCATTTCACTCTAACTAATTGGTTTAATTATAAATAATTAGTTGTCAAATAACTTGTATGAAATATATAATTTTATAAGTTATTGTATACAATTAATAATTTATCAATGCATACCCATCAAAAATGTAAAGGATTCAGGTCTATCAATACAAAGAAATACTCTCTGGTATAATCATTTATTAGTTAAAACGTATCACTTGACTCTTAAGTAATTGAATTCACTTTAAATAATTGAGTTTTCGAATAACTTGTGAGAAATATGTAATTTAAGAATTATTATATACATTCAAAATTTTACTATTACTTTGATTTACGGATTATCATATACATGATTCAAAGTTCACTATTTGGCTGCAAGATATTCGCCTATTAATTCCAATATTTTAAAAATCGGATCGGAAGTTAAACCGATAAAATAAGAGGTTTAAAGTTTAAAAGGTTTAATCGGTATTAAACTGTCATAAAATTAGTTAAAGATTAAATAAAATTAAAAATTTTGAACAAGAATATTCTTTACCAATCGAAAATTTTGAAATTTGATTAAAAGAAGAAACTGTTAGGTAAGAATTCATTGATTTATTTTTATTTATAAAAATTGAAAAATTTACAAAACCGATTAATTAATTAATAAATTAATCAGTTTTTAATAATAAGGATTATTAAAGCAAATCGAACAAAAAAATTAGAAACTGAATTAAAATGTCAACTCGTTCAAAATTTTTATGGTTAAATCGATTCGAACTGGTTGAATTTTTTAATCATTAATTAATTCTTAAAATTACAAAAACTCTTATTCGTATTATTTATAATCAGCTCTTTATTTACACTCCTATTTTTCAATTGATTTATCATATTCTAAAAAAATTATATACATTATTGTTGTCGACCTTCCCAATACTTCTTCTCTCTTAACTCCACTTGCTTTAACAGGCTTTGTTTTCTTCTTAGAAAGGCATGAAGAGATGGTGGATCGTAAGGAGGAGGCATTGTGCATGGACTCGTCTCTGAAGGACTCGTCACGAGTGATTCTAACATGAACTTCTTCTCTATCCCGTCAGCTGAACAAGCCATAGTCTCTGAACAAAGTTCGGTTGCATTTTTAGGTACAGTAGGCTTAAACGTCAGGAGCTTGGAGTACTGGTTCAGAAGATGGAACATGTAGTCGTACACGTTGTCCATCTTCAAGTCGTTTTGGATGAATTCACTTGCAGCTTTTCCAATTTCCTGAGCCTGATGAAATAAACCAACTTAGAAATTATCATAACATGAAAAGATAAATGATAAAATTCAGAAACTTACCTTTTGCTTGTGGCTGTTACCCCAATCAACGGCATGCTTAATAGATCTACACTTATCGTCCTCTTTGATCGGCCAATATTGCTGAATCGGCATCAGACTTCTTGAGAAGAAGTCATAGTAATGGGGTTTCACGATCAAGGTTACGGAATCGCAAGCAAGGATGTATTTCTGACTCACTGACCACGCAGACCCTTCAATGTAGATCTTATACCTGTCATGATCAAGATCGTATACGATTCAAGATGATGATCGTTCAAGCAAACACAGTAACTGTTGATTGGGATGGTATTTCGGTTTGAAGTCAACAAGTAAAATCTGAATTAATCGAGTTTTAGATGAGTTATGATTTGGGAGGGTTCGATTCAAACTAATTAGAGTCAAAACTATATTATTTTTAATGCATACCCACAATTTATCAGTGATCAAAACCATATACATTCAAGATTATGATGGTTGAGGCAAAAACAAGAATTGTAGATATGATGGTACTCTAATTCGAAGTCAATGGGTAAATTGAGTTTTTAGGAGGGTTACCTCAATCCGGTCTAAACTAATTCAAGTTAAACCTGTGCGAACCTGACACTAAAACTCAATCAACAAAATAATCAAACTTTAAATGAGCTATGGTTTGGTAGGGTTAGCTTAGCCAAGTCCAAGATAATTTGAGCGAAAAAGACACTATTTTTACTTTGTAACTAACGCGTTAAATATCTCAACTTCTTATAAATTTGATATAAAAATTTAATCGATTAATTAACCAAATTTTGAGTGACCTCTGGTGAAGGAGGGTCAGCCCAATTCAGTCAAAACATCATTTTAACTTGGTTTGACTTACATCCCAAAGAGGATCAAATTTTGGGATGATCTCGGGTCGAAAAATTGATCCGAGTATAAGCTCGGCTGGAGTCAATCCGTTGTCATACCTAATGCTAAAAGACTTTCAGTTTCAGCGTTCGTTACCTGTCACTGCATTGGCTTCCGAGGCTGGATTGCTTGTACCCGTCTTGTGACTCGCGGACCCAATCCTGTCATAAAATTTCATTTAAACTTTTTGGAACAAACCCTTCAAAACGAAAGCAAAAAGCCTGAGACGAGATGGGAATTCAGAGAGAAAACTTTAATAACCTGACGGTACAGACGAGCATTCCAATCCTGAGTCTCAGAGACATTGCATTTCATAAGGTCTAGTCTTGTCTCTGCTACGTCAGGATTTCCCTTCCAATAAGCATAAGGTTCCCTGTTTAACCATGTGGTCCTGTGGTTGCCTTCCTTCAGCTCATCCAATATGTGCTCCCATGGCCTTATATTTGTCTCTGCCCTACACAAAAACAAAATTGTAATCAATCTCTACCAACACAAAATTAGTAAAATCATTACCATATTAATCAAAATTAGGTCAACAAAGGGTTGGATTAAGTTCAATCTTGATAAAAAGAATAAATCTTAATACCTGAGTCTAAACTAATCCAAAACTTAACTTCTATTAACTTTGAATTAGACTAAGCTCGATTTAACTAATTTGTCATTGGTTAATTAGTTCTATAAAATTTGTCAAAGTCCAATGTCGGTCAATTCTAAATAACTAAACTAGTTTATTAATCTAGTTTAGACCTACCAAACTTTTATGATTTATTAGGTTTGGAAAAAAATATAGAATTTAAGACCAACCGATTATGAATGCTCACTTTAGGCTAGAATTAGATTAATTTGTCATTTTTACTCACAATTATGTCTCTATTATTAGTAATTTATCATAAATATAATATAATTTGTAAATAATCATAACTTCTAAATAAAAAAGAATATGGAATGTTAATTATAAGGACTAGGCAATATTATTGTTTTAAGGCCTTACCATCCCCAGAAGGACCAATCGGGAAAAACGACGTCCAAGGTGTTGTTGTCCCCACAGTAACGAAACAATGGTGGTGGTGCAGTAGCATTAGGCCCACTATAGTCAGCTGATCGGACGACAGGCCAATCGACACAATCGAACATCATCTCCAGATCAGGGACTTTGCCAGGGTACTTCTGTAGTAACTGTAAAATCCCCCACAGAGTAAAAACATCTCTCGTCTGAAACGCCTTGACGAAAGTCTCCAAGTATGCCTTCCCATTCAATATCACCAACCTGAAATTCGCTGTCGTTTTGGCTCTCTCTACCATGTCTCTTGAGATGCCCGTGTGTGCCCAAGGCCGAAGGTCTTCGTGGATCCAACGGAAGAAATCCGGACACGTAGGAGACGATGATGATGAACGGCTCTGATCATCGGAGAAGCTCGAGGGATGGTTTTTGGGACAGGTTCCAGTGAGGTTTAACGCAGTGCAGTCCAGTTGAACTTGGATTTTTGTTGAGGGCTTTATGGGGATACCAGCCGAGCCCGTAAGGGCAGTTTTGGTAGACAAAATTGATAACAGAGCCGAGCCGCCGCTAATAACCTATATTTACAGGAATTTTAAAATTTTTAACATATAACAAAACTTGATTAAATTTAAATTATTAAATATATA
>JAOQMM010000006.1:22311453-22323557 GCA_027563515.1 Erythroxylum platyclados
ACCAAAACTTCTTTTACATATAAAATAATGTTATTTTATATGTGTAACAAAATGACACTGCTTTGTATGTTCATGAGTAGTTATTTTAGACATATCAAAACTCGATTAATCTCGAGTTCAGGCTAAATAATTCGAATCCAATCGGTCAAATTCAAAATTAGGTTAAATATTTTAGTTGTGACCAATATTTAAGTTATGTTTGGGTTAAAAGATTTTCAGGTCGAGCTCGTGTCATAGAAGCCTCGAGTCCAGCCCAGGTTAGAGTTGATCTCCCGGTAAGGATACTTAAGCATGATAAGTTGACCATTTCATAAGAATATGAAGGTCGTGATCTTAATCCCAAGTGAGTAATTATGGCTGCGAGGAATGCGACAAGTGGTTCTTCACATCAAGTTGACTTTCTTGATCAAACCATGACACTGTTAACTCACGAGCCAACATGTGCTCCTGCTGACTCTAGACAATCCCATATCGAAAACAAAAGAATCGAAAGAGTTTATAAATTTATATAAAAAATTTATTCATTAAATTTTAATTAGTTATTTTCAGACGTAAATTTCTACTAAACTTGAATTGAAATTGTTGTTAGATTAGTTTAGATTTCGTACGTCATAAGTATTATAAAATTAAATATTATTAGAATTTTTATTTGATATTTGTTTTTTCAAATTAAGATTGAAAAAAGTAAAACTTGACTTGATTTGTTTAAAGACGATAAAATGATTTAATAAATAATTTAGTTAAATAGATTAAAGCAGTGTGGAACAAATAAAAAATTGCATAAATATTAAAATTTATGTTAAGAAATTTGTACATTAAGCTGGGTCATTTTTTTTCGAAACGACGTTGTTTTAGTTATGTGATTAAACAACATTGTTTTATTAATTTTTATTACTTATATTAATTTTGACTGACGTGTAGTAATAATTAACGTTTTTGAAACACGTGATAAACCATGTAAGTAAAGTAAACAGAGACACTTACATCGGACTAAAATTTAAAAAAAATAAAAAATTAATTATTTAATTACTACATTTTAAAGTTCGTATTATAATTGTAAAATTGAACAAAGTTTAGAGTTTATTTTAATTAACTCTTAAAATTTTACTAAAAAATTTTATTATGTTTGAAAATTTTAATAAAATTTGATTAAATTAAATTTTGGGGTGCTTATTTAGACAAAAAGAATATCAGAATATGTATTTTTTTACATTGTTGTCATTTATATAAGTTTATATTTGATTTGCTGTTGAAGCTGCAAACTTGATTGAATCACAGTAGCAGAAGCAGTTCCAACTTAAACTGAGAAAGTTAAACAGATTTTTGCTAATGGAGATCGATTATCTCCTGGAATTTATGATTTCCAGTGGAAGATATTGATTCACCTTCAGTCATTCACGTCTTCCAGAGAACATTGAGTTGTTATCAGTAAGGACAAACAGGCAAGAAAAAGAGAGAGTCCCGACAGATTTTTAGAATCCCATTGACCAGTTAGTTTGTCAGTAAGTGACATTCATGGAATGCTGATTTTGTCTGAATCTGGAACCAGATTTTTAATAAGATTTCACTCCATGAAAGTTCTTTGACAGAAGCTAAGTTGCAGAAACATTAACGAATTAAAAAGTCGGATCAGATTAATGCTCGAGCATGAAAACTTGGAGACGATCAGAGAGAGACTAAAGAAACCAGTTTATAGACTTTCTGCAGAAACTGGAGATAAGAGATCTCACACTTTCCTGATTCTGCATAATCAGTTAATGAATCTGAAAAGGAAAAGGCTTGGTTTTTGATATTCACAAGTTACAGAAACTGAGTTAAACTACTTATAGCAATTCTGCAAGAACCTAAAATTCAGCAGGCAAGAAGCAAGTTTGAACGTGGAAACTCTGAAACAGTGTACAGAAGCTAACAAGGATCAGACATAACCAGTCAAAACCTTAAAATTCAAGTAAAAAGAAGTTTATGCTTAAAGTTGTGATCTTACCTGGAGAGACGACTCAGAACCGATAGTTAGCGCTCCTTGATGGGAAGTTCCTAAGGGATCGCATGATCGAATGGAATGGTAAATGTTCAAGTGCTTCAAGCACATTCGATCAATGCGATCCCTTTGGAACTCTCCACCTGCACTAAGTTACCATACATGCATGGTTTGGGACAAGCAGAAAAAAGAAACCATCTTTTTCCTCACGGTGGTTTTAGCAGTTTTGTTGACGGCTCCGGTGACGGGAGAATCGATGGTGATTTATACAATAAAGGAGAGAAAAGAGAGAGATGATGGTTTCTTTTGGCAAACTCTTCCAAGCATTCTCTTATGTTCATGCTATTGGTGTGAAAGGAAGTTAGTTAGGCAATGTGGATATGATCCTTCGACTATGAAATTACTAAAGTGGCTCTATTGGCATCATTGGTTTCCAAAGTAATTACTAAATAGTATGAATTTAGCTGATTTTATGTTTTTTCTTTTCGGTTTTTTGTTAGTGATTCACTCGTGTAAACATGTGGGTCTCTCAATAACACCATTTTTATTAGTGATCTTATTTATTTAGCAATATTTCAAAAAATAATTTCACTTTTCTTATACTTCCAAATGCAAAGGGCTATATATGTCGACAAGTAGGGATGATAAATTGACCCGACCTTAACTCAAAACCGGTTTAGTCAAATGTTAAAATAGTATCGTTTTGACAAAACAATGCCTTTTGATATAGAATTTAATCGAGTTTCGAGCTAGATTCAGTTAAGAAAGAACCGGACTAGATCTACCCCGTTCCATTATCATTTATATTGACAAGATAATGAGGAGTCTTATTGGTGTTTAAAGCAGGTAAGAGTAGCAATCAAACAGCTAATGCTGTTAGGAAGAAATTCAGCACTTAGTCCCTTTGAGAAAATGACTTCTTTCATTGCGTAAAAATATCCAAGCCCACACGTGTGTATACAGCCCACAAATCTCTCTTGTTTGTCCAAAATTGGCAATCAATTTAATAATTAAGATTGCATTATTGGTCAATATAATCAAATCATCTCAATATTAAAAAAATATATATCTCTTTGTTCAGTTTTAAACATTAATTAAAAAACTCAACCAATTTAGTCGGTTTAATAATAAAAATCTTGAATTGATTAATTTTTTAATTCGATTTACTTTAATAAATCATGTTGTTGAAAATTGATCAATTTATTCATTAATCAGTCGATTTTCTTAAATTAATAAATTCTTATAAACTAAAATAAGTTAGTTAATTTTTATTTAACAATCTTTTTTAATTAAACTATAAATTTTTTGATAGATAAGAACAATCTCTTTTAATCATATTTTAAATGCTTTAATTTTATTTAATCTTTAAACAATTTTATTACAGTTTAATATCAATTAAATCTTTTAAACCTTAAACTTAAAAAAAATTCGTATGAATTGAAGGAGAATCAATTATTAGAATTTTGTATGCGGGTTATAATTAAAATTTTAAAGGTAAGAGAGTTTTTTTTTTTTTGTGTAAGACTTAAATTTATGTTTTTCAAGCCAAATTTTAAAGATAAAGAGTTTAACTCTATAACAACAAAACACACCCCTGCAGCAAGAGAAACAGTGTGTGAAATCACATGAAAGAATTTGGGTGTACATGTCGTCCCACTCACAGGAAACAGATTTAATGAAATCTGAAGAAAAGAAACTCCCTCTCACTGTCACAGGAACAAGTAACCAAAAATATTGTTCATACTTTCATGTGAGGTGTTGGAGGGTAATGTCAAGAAAGTGAAATGACCTCTCGATACGATCACTTTGGAGATGCACTTGCACTGTTGTGTCCCCTTTGTTTGATGCAGATGGGGTCTCCTTTGTTCTTCTGCTTTAAGGCCAGATTGGTATGATTCCACCTTTTTTCTTTTTCTTTCTCTTCGAGGATCGACTTTACTAGGTTTGGATCTTAATAGGATGGTCCAAACTAGATCCTCTGACAGCTTTTTTTGGATATTTTTTTTTGATGTTTTGATTATTTGTGAGAAAGAGATGAATAATCATATATTTTTTTAGAAGAAAATAGAACACTAATTTGTTTTTTTTAATCGAATCATAATAAGAAGTTAAAAAGATCAAAAATTAAATATTACAAATTTATCATATTTAATTAAATCTAAGATGTTACTGAAGACTTAACCCATAATAGAAAACTTTAACGTACTAAAATAAAGATAAAGCATATCTCTTAAAAAGAGCATTTGTACTTTTATAGATTATATTAATTTGTGTACTGTAAATTTATTGCGTAGTATTTACCTCCTAGTTAGTTTCCTTATTCAGTGTAATTAATATGTTGACAGACATGATCAGAGTTTCTAATATATAGGTCTTCTTCCCTTTCGGCCCGGTTGGAGTTTACTCTTGTACAAGTCTTTTCTGATATTTATTCTTATCTTACCATTTATTGTTAATATTGAAATTCTTTGAACAGACGTTATTTTCGTACCTTATCTATTTGTATTATTAATGTTACTATTATTTGTCTTTATTATTTATTTGTATTTATGTATTTAGTTATTTTATTACATCTTTTACATTTATTTGACTTATTTATTTAGTTATTTTATTTTATTTTTTTGTTTGGCATATGTATGGGCATCCATTTGTAATTTTGTAGCATTTTCATGATATATTGCATGTGAGTTTATTGGAAGCAACCTCTCTATAAGGTAAGGATAAGGTTACGCACTATCGGATTTTCTCATACCCCGCACTTCAGCAGAAATTTAACTGGGTTGATGATAATGATGTGGTGATATAAATTTCAATAATGAATTGAATAGAATCAATTTTAAAAAAAGTTATAACTTAACTGTTAAAGAATTTTTTAAAAAATCTTTTTTAACAATCTAAATTTATATATTTATAAAATATCATTTACATTTATCTTATTTTATTAAATCTGAGATGTGATACAATTTTAATAGATGAATTAAATATGATAAATTTAAAAAAAGTTGTAACTTACTTTAATTTTGAATAAATTGATTGGTTAAAAATAGAGATATATTATAACACTTAATTAGGATTAAATCACTTTATTTATAACATATAATTTATAGATTATTATATGTAATGTTTTAAGGTCGAACCGAAAATTAGATTTAAAATATTCAACTATTATTAAACTATCATAAAATTGACAAAAAATTAAATACAATTAAAAATTTTGAAATATGATTTAAAAAGATTGCTTTTATCTATCGAAAAATTTAAATTTAATTGCAAAAAAGAGATTATTGAATGTAAATTAATTAATTAATTTTAATTTATAAGAACTTATTAATTTATTAAAATTGATGAATGATTGATTTTTAATAATAAGAGCTATACAAATAAATCAAAAAAAAATTAAAAATTGAATAAAAAATTTAAAAAAATTTAAAACTTTTATAATTAAATGGATGAAATTGATTGATTTAATTGTAAGTATCTTTATTCAAAAGTAATAAAAAAGAAATCGAAGGTTGTACACTTTGAACTATCTTCCACCACCTCTCATTTACTTGTCTTGCACGTCATTTCTTGTAGAAAGAAAGGGGCATAAAAATATCTTCCAAATATCTTCCAAAGCTTGCGGTGCTTATTCATCACTCTTGATAAGCTCTCCTGTTGATCGAGACAGTACAAAGGTTATTACTTACACCATAATTTATAATTATGATAATCATCTTTAGATCAACATTGAAACTTAGATATATACAAGTCATTTCATAAGTTTTTTCAGTTTAATCTTCATAATTTTTAAAGTTACCCTAATATTATTAAAATAATACTCATTACACTTAAAAAAAAGGGTAAAAATATTAACGGATATAATAATAAGAAGGTTTATTTAGATCTTTTGTGAATAATTAATATTTAAATAGATTATTTTTAAGATTACATTAATATTATATTAGTTAACATTGTCTAATTTTAACGTCGCATCAGTTAAATTAATAACTGATATACTAAAAATTTAAAAAACTATTTTTTAAAGATTTATATGTTATCAATACTATTTTAAACATTTTAACTTAATTTTTTAATTTAAATTTGAGTCCAAATGATCAAATAAACTATTAAATTTGATCTAATGGAGATAACAATGAATCGAGTTAGGCTAAACTCAAGACATAGTATGACCCGAGGTAGCAAATTCAAGTACGAGCTTGACTCAATTTGAGCTATTCTTAGTTAAAAATAAAAAAAATGATGTCATTTTTTATAAAATAATATTATTTTTGTTTATATGCTTGGGGACTTAAGTCAAGCCTTGTGTAATTAAATTAAACTTAAGCTCAGCTTGAAACTTAATTTTCTTAAAAAATTAGACCCGATATTTAGTTAATCCAGTCTTACTCGTTGAACTCAAGTTGGGTTAAAACGGGCCGGGCCCGGATGTCTTTTCTAATTAGCGAACAAGGATTGGTTCTTCAATTATCTTGAACAAGAGTGGTCAACAGTTTATAATTTGTAAAGGCAATCACAAAAGTCTAATCAAGAAATAGAGAACCGACAAGACAGACCGACATAAGACTGTTTAAGTTCATGAGATTTTAGTATTATTATGGACATGATTCTTAAAGCCTAGGGGTCTTTCAAGGTTGCTTTTTCGGACTTTGTGGTAAGAAAATGTAGGCTCATGATGAGTTTTAAAGTTTGATATCTGACTGTAAATTCATGGTCTGTTAAATAATTTATAGTTGAATTTATTATTTAATTTTAAATTATTTTCTTTAAATTATGTTTATTATAAAAATGACTCCTTAACTCTATTTGGTAGAACAAGTTCCACTGAGTTACTAATAGAATGTCCTCTTTTGTTACAAAATCAAAAAAATAAAATAAAATTAAAAAGAGTCAATCATCCAAAAAAGAATTAGCCTAAATTTATGTAATTTTAAACTATTAATTTGTCAAATAAACTCAAATATTTAAATGATAATAAGATATATAAAAATGATTTAATAAACAAAAAAAGCATTCTAAAAGGCATACAGTAAAAAAAATTTTAGTTTAAAGTTTAATTATCACTTAATTTTAATTTGTTAACTAGTGAAATAATTTATTTAAAATATATTTATTTAATTTAACCTATATTCACTTAATTTTAAATTATTAATTTATTAAATAATATATTTTGAATAAAGTGTACTTCAATTTTAAATCGTTGTTATAAAAAATTCAAAATTTTATCAGAAAATGAAAAGATGATAATAAGATATTAGATAAAAGAAAATAGCCTAAAGGACATATTTGAGCCCAAAACGCCCAATGCATGAAAAGAGAAATAAAAGAAACTTAAAATAACTTGAGGGCCCAACCGGGTTCGAACCGGTGACCTCTTGATCTGCAGTCAAATGCTCTACCACTGAGCTATGGACCCCTGTTGTTGCCCTTGATGCCTAAAATTTACATATAACATAAATTAATGTCCTCGCTTCACTGCACTCAAGTCACCACCTATTCGTGTGAGGACGCCGTAAAACAGCAACAGAAAGTAGAAGAACAACAATGGCGACCCAGCATGGCATCAAATTTGCCCTTCACATCATCACCAATCATTTCGGCAATCTCGTCGCTGTATATAACCACCCTTCTCTCTTCTCTGCCTCTCTGTATATATGTGTATGTATATATCTGTATATGCGATCTTTCAATGTGCTTCTATGTGAGCAGAAAGTTTGTGAATGTCTTCTGAGAAAGGGACCACTTTCTCTTCAGCACGTAATCCGATACACCGAGCTCTCCAAGATTCAGGTTAAGAACAGTTTACTTGTTTTAATCCAACACAACTGCGTTCAAGCTTTCTATCTCGACGAACCAGGTTAAAGCTGCAATCTTTTCTCTTCTTTTACTTTGGTTTTTTGTGTTTAATTGGTTATTAGCCCCCTATGAACTTGTTCGCAAATGGGTTGAGTAATTTAAGCAGTGATTCTTTACTTGGTGAATATCGACGTGCTTGAGCATCTTTTTTCACAAGAAAACAGTGTAATGAAATATGGGGGATTTTGTTTTGCTCTTGGTGTTTTAGATGCCCCGAAATCAACTCAGTACATGGTATTGTTTGATAACATAATACATCGTGTGAGGTTCTCCAAGTTTTTGGTGACTGTGTCCCAAGAATTTGATAAAATGGTAAGTTGATTGTTATGTTCTCTTAATGTTTTTGTACATGGGTTTAGTTCAGATGGTCTATCTTTTTGTGCACTGCTTCTTTTTCAGTGTGTAGACCTTATTGAGGCTTTACTTCAGCATGGGAGGCTTACATTAAATCAAATTCATGATAGGTTCAACTCAACTCAAAAGGAAGGCAAGTGTTTTATGACTATCTGTACTCATGTTTGATTTATATCCAATACTGGTATCACTTAAATTGGCCAGTCTTGTGGCCCGAAAAGCAAAACTGAAGCGTATAAGGTTGTGATGAATTTTGGTTTGACATGTTGAAATTTAAGTGACATTGGTAACCAGAAATTTCCCCAGTTTTCTCTTCAACGTCTCAATTTCTACTTTTTTTTAGATTCTTGTTATTTCATTCTATTTGTATTCTAATTGTTTCAGAAATTTGTCCAGGAAATAGCATCGGTCTGGATGCTGTACAAGAAAATCTTCATAAACTCGTCACATCTCATTATGTTGAGCGCTGCCCTCTACCTGAACCTATTCTTACGCAACCAGACCAAGATGAAGTTCCTGCTAGGAAGAGAGTTGCCAAGTCTTCTAAGGTTATTTCTTATTCATTTGAAAATCCCAGATTCTTACTTCTAATGCTTATAAATGGTCAAATTAGCACTCTAAAATCTAAACAATATAAATATAAAGGATCACTGATATTCTTTTGTACCATCAATTAATTCTTCCAAGATGAGAAATATGTCTTCAGTTGTACCACAGAGATGGATTCCTTGTAGGGTTTGACTACTCACTTATCTCCTTTGGACCTCACTCTAGATGTTTAATTTTAACTGCATCTTACCAGTTGACTCCTGCTAAGCTTCTGACTTTTTTGTTCTGACGATGGTTTTCAATCTTTATTAGTTGTTTTGGCGAATGATTGCAGATAATTGTAGAACCAGAAACACTAGAACAACGTGTTATTGCGGCAGCAGTGCCTGTAGAAGCAAAAAGATTTTCCCTCATTACTGATGATGAAAGGAATGCTGATGCAGTTAAAGACAAGAGTGACTCCTGTACTGAACATGTTGGGGAAAAGGTTGTTCATTGCTTGTTGTATTTAGAGTTATCATAGTCACATGCTAATCTTTTATCTGCACATTTTTAGCGCAAATATGATGCTTTGGAGTCAGACGTAGATAGTGGGGGTACAGAAGAGCAAGCAGTTCTTTGGCGTGTCAACTTTGATGAGTTTATTCGTCGACTTAGACATAAGGTTCAACTTTCACCTCGACTTGTCAACAATTTGTTTGACTTAACATCTTTAAGTATTTTGTGAACTGGTTACTGGTGTTTTATCAAACATTGAGTTGGAGATTGAATCTTGAAGTTAGTAAATGAAGTCCAAAAGAATATAATAATCATTTATCACATACGATTACTAGAGCTCTGATTTCTTAATATGCTTACTAATTCTTTTTCTTAAATGGTCCTGACCTGTTCATTGCAACCAGGCTTGCACTGAGAACATCAGAACTAGGTTGGATGATGGAGCTGCCATTGTCATATGTGCAATGCTGGAAGCATCTAGAAGGGAAGAGAAGAAAGTGAAAACCGCAAAATCAGGTGATGAAACTTCTCAGATATTCGCTCAAATTCCTGTTCTCATTGTTCATTCTGTAGATACTCCTTGGAGTTAGCTAACGTTGTTTATGCATTAATTGTGTTAAACTGCAGCTCCCTTATCACTTGATTCTATTTATGAAGAGGTGATTAAGAACGAAATGGGTCGAAATATGACCTTCGACCACGTTAGAGCTTCCCTTTTTCAATTAAGTTCTGGTCCACCATTTGTGATTGTGGAAGATGACTCGTATATAATAGGTAATAATTTGGTCCTTTGGTTCATTTCTTCTTAGAATATGAGTTAACTCCTTGACTCAGTAAGTTACATTTTGGTTAGTAACACATGAATAATTGCTCTACAGATTTCAAGTGCATTATGAAATTGGCACAGAGTGATGAGGTTTGTGTTCCATTCAGTGGGTATTTGCAAATATAATTTTATTCATTGAAATGATTTTGTAATATTTCTTCTACTGAAGGTCGAGTCAATTGTCCTGAAAAGATACGGAAAGGATGCTTATAGGATTTTCAGGTCACTCTCAGAGGCAGGTCGCCTGCTTGAGACTGATAAGGTATTTTGAGCTTATACAATAATTACAAATTTGTTTTCTGAAATCCTGACTTGATATTTAACCTAAAGCTTTGCAAGATCTCACCGATCAAAATTATAGCAGAACTGAAATAAGTATACAAGGGAAATTCTGCCTCATGTTGCTTCAATTTATTTATGGGTTTTTCCTATTTATCTTGCTCACTGTAGTTTTTCTTTCTAATTGTTAAGATTTCAATTCGTTGTGGTGGGATGATAGTCCTGAATTCATTTGTTCATCGTTTATATAGATTTCTGATACAGTTTTTGTCGAAAAGAAAGAAACAGCCAACATGCTCTATAAGATGTGGCAGGACAACTACATACACATGGAGGTAAGAGTTTCCGTTGGTAATTGCTCCTACTGGGGATTAAAGTGTTTTAGACAAGAAATTTTTCTGTATTGGATTTCATTTCAGTATTGTACATAAGCCAAATTTACGCTTATGCATAAGTAGCTACACAGACTTCATGATATGTGCTATTGGTGCCGAAAAGTTTTCTCGGTTGGGATGGTCTTTGAATTTTAATCTATGGTCACTTATTATGAACTTCAAATTTTCTTGAATCGTATTTTTTTGGGGTTTGTATTATGCTGAAATTCTAAGGACTGCTGGTCTTGGGAAATTATCCATTTTATATTGCGGCGTTATAATCTAAGCTATTATTTAATCTCTCATGCAGAAAATAGTTGTAGGAGCAACAATATTCTTGTTGTGGAAAATGAACAAAGAAACTCTTTGGAAAACTGTATTGGATGAGATGTTCCATGCTGCCTTAAATTTGAGTATTCGGATGGCTTATGAGCTTGAACAACAGCAGGAGGTATGAATAACTAGATGATTATGCTTCTCTGTTCCTTTGCAAAACATGTCAATGCCTCGACTTTTCTTCTTCATCACCAACCATTTTGATTTGTGACAATTTGTTTCAGGTGTTAAATCTACCACCAGATCGACGTGAGGGACCCATGAAAGTCAAATTTGAAAGACTTAAAAAAGTGAGAATGCTGCTGGAATCATCTCAGATGAAGCTTGACGATGCTATTATGCTTTTCCATGACTTCTAAGAAGTACATTTACAAACAAACTATTCTTGATTCAGTTTCTTCATCCAATTTTTACTACCTTTCCATACCCTTCCCTCTCCTTTCCTTAATTTGTTTGTATAGAATATATGTAGACAACAATTTACCAAGTTTCTGCAATTTGAAAACGCAAGAAATATCAAATGAGAAGTTTGTCTTAACTTCCTCTTGTGTTTTCATTTTCTTGCCATCCTTTTTGTCCCCTTTATTTCTCGATTTCTTGTAGTGAAAGGAAATTGCTTTTGCCAATTCTCCGATCACTTCGTCTGTTTCTTTATATCTCTCCTCTACGGATTATGAGTCGACACATTCATAAAGCCTAGGATCAGTATGTTTGCTCTGAGATACAGAGCTAGAAAAACACAACATTGATCAAACAGAATGGTCTCTTACTCTTCTTATTAATTGGCAATTCCTTGAGATATGTACAAAAAACCATTAGCTTCACTTTTTTTGTAAGATTAGATGCTACCAGTATCCTAAACAGGAAGTTTGACAGAGTAAACTGGAGACGTGTCTGGATAGAAAAGTCCGAAATTCTGTTCAACTCCAGCGGGCTTCTGATTTTCATTGAAAATGCTATATATGTAAGCTTCTAATGGAATTCCTGGTTTCTTGGGTGTACCCGACTGTGAAGTAACTCGATCTATTACATTGTTCACATAAGCTTGAGCAAT